>JAIGNY010002466.1:27500-80000 GCA_020152595.1 Chiridota heheva | reverse complement strand
TATATATATATATATATATATATATTTTTACAATTCCACATGCCACATATATTCTCCTAGCTTTTGATGGTGGACAAGCATGTATATACTGTATGTCATTCCGGCCATTTTAAGCCAAGCAGCCTTGCCGAGGATTGATGATTTATATCTATGTGGTGGATGACACAAGATGCTGGAGGGGAGGGAAGGGGGATACTCATACTAAAAGTTGTAGAGGTGAGCAGCCCATCAACTGAAAAGCATATCTGCAGTATGACAAGATCCAAAGAATTGATTTTAAAGAGTCAGATTCCATCATGGCATCTTTTCTTCCGGAAATCTTCACTTTTTGAAAAATCTCCTTCAATTTTCATGAAAAATGCTTTAATTTTCTTCATTTTCTATAATATATTTTCATTTTTCACGAAATTTGCCTTAATTTTCGGGAAATTTCCTTTATTTTTGGGATATCTTCTTTGTTTTTGGGAAATTTGCATCAACTCTTGTGAATTTTTCTTAATTTTCATAAAATTGTCATTTTTGTAAAATGTTTACCAATTTTTGGGATGTCTTTTTCGTTTTCGGGAAATTTGCATCAACTTTTGGAATTTTCCTTAATTTTTGTGAAATTGTCTTCATTTGCGGGAATTTATTTTCAGTTTTCACAAATTTTGTTTCAATTTTTTAAGAAATTTCCTTTATTTTCGGGATATATTCTTTATTTTTGGGGAATTTGCATCAGCTCTTGTGAAGTTTTCTTAATTCTCGTGAAATTGTCTTTTTGGGGGGGGGAAATTTTCGGGAAATTATTATCAATTTTTGGCAAATTTCCGTCAATTTTTGTGAAATCTTCATCATTTTTGGGATCTTGTGTTCATTTTGTGAAATTCTTATCAAATTTTTGGAAATTTGCTTTAAGTTTTGTGAAGTTTGCTTCAAGTTTTGTGATTTTGCTTCAAGTTTTGTGAAATGTCCTCAATTCATTTTCAGGAAACCCAAATTTCAAATAATTTTACGACCCTCCCACAAATAGTTTAACATGATAAGAGTCTTGATAAGATTTTCGTGGATTTCTTAGGACAAAAGTCAAATCGGGCCCCTAATGTCAAATATCTTCCTACGTCGCTGATATATGTACCTCACATACATAATTACCATCCGCCCCAAGTTTGAGATGCGAGTAGTAGAGAAAGGACAAAAGTTTGTGAACAAAATTGATGTGTCGTTTCCTGCTTATTAGATGAAAAGTTTGTGGAAAATTTGTGTCACTTAGAAAAAGTCAGCATGACTTTAAAATAATTCAGAAATGGTAGTAGTTACTCTATTGTCAGATTGTAAAAGCTTTCAATCTTGATGATATGGCAAAAGGTCTAAGCATGGTGCTAAGTTAATACATGGTGCTAAGTTAATACATGGCAAAAACTGAACCATTTCTCTTAAGTTAATCAAATGCCATTTATTGGTGCTGATTTGCACTTATTGAAAGAAAACAGCAATACAAGAAAGGAAAGGGCCCTTTATGAAAATGCATTTTTATTTCAAAGGTCTTGAACATATAGCAATTACTACTGGTTGAAATATTAAGATCTGAGCAGATCAGATTTTTGGTTCGCATGCGAAGCATTATGCGAACCTATGTAATGGCGATTACGTCTGTCTGTCCGGCCGTCCTCAGATTTCCTCAGAAATGTTAAAGTTTTTTGAGAATTCCTCAGAAAATGTTAAAGTTTCTTCAGAGTTTCTCTGAAAAAAATTAAAGTTTCTTTAGATATCCTTTTGGAAGGTTAGAATTTTCGTTAAAATATTAAAGTTTTTCAGAGATACTTAAGACAGGATTGAAGACTAGTTTTTTTTAAAGTCTACAAAACATTTAATATTTTCTTAGAAGATAAATCTAAAATGATATTATTTTCCAACATGCTTCAGAGATCCTGAAGTCTCTCTTGTAGCACTTGAGATTTAAAATCCTTAAAATTCTTCAAAATATTTGGGCACTAACAGTTGTATCAGGCATGAATATTAAACTCCACTTTTATTATTGTGGTCATTTGCATAAGGTTGCTACAGTATATGACCTGACCGGGCTTTTTTTTTTATGTAGTATGCTTAGTCAGGGAGTGTGACAGGATTTGATTGCATATGGGCATAGGGAGGGATGCCATGTGGGACATGGATGGGGGCCATGAGGGACATATGATATAATATTTACCATGTTGTATACACCAAGGACTATATCAGGCCTAATTATTTGACTCCACCCTTTTTTCTTATTCAGCAGCTCATTTGCATATAAGTTATTATATGAACTGACTTTCATACATAGTATGCTCAATCAGGGACTGTGATAGCTAGGACGAGACTTCTTATGGAGCCTATGGGACGCCATGTGAGACATAGGGAGGGATGCCATGTGGGATGACATGGGGTGGAATGTCATGTGGAACAGGGTGGAACACCAAGGGCTATATCAGGCATATTTATTTGACTCCACGTTTTTTTCTTACTCAACAACTCATTTGCATATAAGTTATTATATGAAATGACACTATCATACATAGTATGCTCAATCAGGGACTGTGATAGCTAGGATGAGGCTTCAAATGGAGCCTATGGGACATCATGTGAGAAATAGGGTGGGATGCCATGTGGGTGGGACATGGGGTGGGATGTCATGTGGAACAGGGTGGAATGCCATGTGGGGATATGGTGGGATGCCACGAGTAACACAGAGTGTGACATACGTTGGGATGCCATGTGTGACAAGGTAGGATGTCATGCGTGACATAAGGTAGGATGTCATTGGGACATTGGGAGGAATACCATGTGGAACATATGGTGGGATGTCATGTGAAACATATGGTGGGATGCCATGTGGAACAGGTGGGAAGCCACTGATGCGGGACACAGGGAGGGATGCCACGTGGGACATAGGGAGGGATGTCATGTGGTACATATGGTTGGATTAATGTGGGACATACATATAGGATGGGATCCATGTGGGTCATAGCGTGGGATGCCATGTGGGACATATGGTGAAATGCCATGTGGGACAAATAATGGAATGCCATGTGAGACACTGTATGGTGGAATGCCATGTGGGAGATATGGTGGAATACCATATAGGACAAGGCATGGGATGTCATGTGGGACATGAGGTGGGATGTCATTTGGGACATGGGATGTGATCCATGTGGGACATAGGATGGAATGCCATGTGGGTCATAGGATGGGATGCCCTGTGGGACATATGATGGAATGCCACGTGGGACATGGGATGTCATGTGGGACATGGGGTGAGATGTCATGTGGGAGATATGGTGGAATGCCATGTGGGACATGGGATGGGATATCATGTGGGACATGGGGTGGAATGTCATGTAGGACATGGGGTGGGATGCCATGTGGGACATGGGGTGGGATGCCATGTGGGGCATGGAATGGGATTCCATGTGGGACATGGGGTGGGATGCCATGTGGGGCATGGGGTGGGATGCCATGTAGTACATGGGATATCATGTGAGACTTAGTGTGAGATGCCATTTTTTTGATTGGTCATATGATATGGGTGTCAATTTGCATGGGCATGCGAACCATGACGGTATTTACCATTCTAGTTTTAATTTCTTTAATAGATGTTGATCTAGCCTAGCCTGTGAAATGCGGTAACAGCTCATGAAACAGCAATACAGCTCCAAGGAATATGCTGAAGGTAGACCAACAGTGGTCATTAGAATGGGGTGGACGCTTGACGCTATAGTAACCCATTACTGAAAGTACTCAGAGGATCGTTTTAAGTACATTAGGGATTGATGATGTATATTGTTGAAGAAGTTTAAAATCCACTATAAATGGAAACAAAATTCCCCATTTTAATATTTTGCAGGTTCATGAACACTTAAAAGGCAACATTTTACAGCTTTTTTAATTTTCAGACATAAATATTTTAACTTTTATAGCTATAGGTAATTTCATGTTTTCGCCTCCGTCTGTTTGTTTGTTTGTCTGTTATTTGTCATCAAGATATCTCAAGAACTAATGATTGGATTCTGATCAACTTTAGTGTGTGGTTTTTTTACTGCTTAAGGAAGAAGTGATTACAAGTTGAGACATATTAGAATAGGGGATAGGTGAAAATGTGGGGTGGGGGTGGGACAATTTATCTGTCATCAAGATTTCTCAAGAACTGATGATTGAAATTGGATCAAATTTGGTGTGTGGTTTTGTTACTGCTAAAGAAAGAAGTGAATAAAATTTGAACAGGGGAAGAGTGCAAATGGGGTGGGGACATTTTGTCTGACATCAAGATATCTGTAGAACTGATGACTGGATTTGGATTTTTCTGCTTAAGTAAGAAGTGATTAAAATTTGGGATGTATTAGAATAGGGGAAGGGAAAAAATGGAGGGGTGGGTATATTTTAGGGCAAGATTTATCAACACTTAGTTGAAACTTTCCAATGTAATGTGCTGAACATTGAACTCATGTAATGAAAGAACAGCCATACAATGAATTTTCTGTACTCAAAGAAAATCAAGTGAAGTGGTCTCTGATATCAATGAAATCAAAGCAATTGGTTTCTGCCATGAATAAAAATGATGGAATGTGAATCTGCCCTGTATAGAGCTCAAACAATGAATGCTTAGCCTGAATTACACTGAAAACAACACTCTAAAAAAGGAATGGTCAAATTTTGACCACAAGTTGGTCAACCCTGCACCGAACCAACTTTGGTCAAATTGAACAACAAATTTGACCACAATATGGTCAAATATGTCCATAAATATCACATTATGGCTGAATTTTGACCACGTTATGGTCGTTTAATTTTGACCAACATTGGTTTGGTGCAAAGTTGACCATGTAATGGTCAAAGTTGACCATGTAATGGTCAAATTTGACCATGTAATGGTCAAATCTGACCATTCTTTTTTTAGAGTGAATGATCACAAGTGATGATCCTGAAGTGTTTAGAATATCAATGGCACTATAGATCAACGCTGAGAAATAGATTGTTTGGGGTTACAACTTGTTGGGTCGAGGGTTTCTGAGGTAGATTACATACTGGTGGGGAATGTAGAGGGGCGGAGGTATGCGCTCTGCAGAGTGCTATAATTCTAGTTTGTGATGTATTGGTGCCCTTGGTATAGTATGTAAATTGTTCTTTTTTTTATTCTTTAGCATTATTCTTTTGTAAAAGTTGCAGTAAATCTGAGTGCTCACCATACCTTCTATCGAGTTCTTTGCAGGAATAAGCTTCTGATAATTTGAATAAACAGTAAAGCGGGAAATAAACTGAAAGAATTTCACAAAGATTTTGCGATGTTAAACTGGGCGGACAGCAGACTGTTTCCATATAGTGAAAAAAAGCTCCAAAACTTTATGCTGTTTTAAAAATTATTAAAAGCTGATATGCTAAAATTGTAAAGCTATTTTAAACATTATATAAATTGCTATGCATCCATAGACCATAAAGATCTTTTAATGTTGTAGGCTTAATATGAAAAATTGTACGTAAGGTTGTATGTACAGTATGACCAGGGAGATCCACATATTAAGTAAGTCCATTGGTTTTTATCATCTGCTATGCATGGCTCTCTCAGTCATTTAAAACAATTTTAATCTGTATGAGTCAAACTGTGTCATGCATAAAAAATCAATTCAAAATATTTATTATGTGTTATTTCAGAACCAAAAGTGTTAGCTTGAAAGTGATAAAAGACTGAACTGCTGAGATTTTTTATGTTCATTTAATCACATACAAATTGTTATGTACATGTCTAGACAGTTTTCTTTTTTAAGGGCACAACTTCACAGAAAATGAAGTTTTTTTTAGAATGTGATGTCAATTGCAGAAAAACTTAATGTCTTTTTAAGAAGATACTGATTAGTTTGATACATTATAAAAATGTATAGAACTTGCTCGCATTTGGCCTGAAGAGATATGACAGTTTTACAACAGACAATTGTATACATGAGAGTAGCCTAACTTATGATTTAAATAATTTTGTTGTTGTGTGGACATCTCAACGTGTGGAACAAAATTAGAAAACTTCTAAAGTCTATTAAAATTAATTAAATACCAATATGTTTTAACTTGAGTCCCAGTGTATTGCAACCATTTATGTTTGTATAAGATTTTTTTACTGCATTTTAAAGATAGTTTCACAAGGCTTCATCAACAAATCGTAACCTAAGTTGGAATGAAAACTTTGTTTTGATGTTTGAATCATAGTTTATGGCTAGTTGGACATAGTTAATAATCATCACCGGGCCATGATATTAATAAATCGTAAGTTAAGTTGGAATAAAAACTTTGTTTTGATGTTTGAATCATAGTTTATGGCTAGTTGGACATAGTTAATAATTATCACCGGGCCATGATATTGATATAAAACTTACTAATCATTTCCATTGCTGACAACTTGACATGCTTATGTGCCTTGAATTTCAGGTTTAATGGAGTACTCAGAACATTTTAATATGCACACTTTTAAAGTAAATGTAGTAATATTTGTATTTCTCTGTTATCTCTATTATACAGAAAACCATTATTGTATCATAATCGGTTACCCAGGAATGTTACGAAATTAAACAATTCTAAACTGAAACATTGTGTTGTTACTGTGTTTTTTTTGTAAAGCAGGATTTTAATTTGACCAAGGATTTAGTCAACTGGAGCCATTTTTGTAGTCATTTTGACCACAAAATGGTCAAGATTTGACCAAACTGCTGTGGTCAACAGATTGACCAAGTGCTAATGGTCAAATTTGACCAAGTGAGGAGTGAATTATGTACCGACCCATATGTGGTCAATCTGACAAAGTTGGGTTGGTCAAAAATATTGACCACGCTAACTTGGTCAAATTGACCACATATCGGTTGTTGCATAATTCACTCCTCACTTGGTCAAATTTTGACTAAATTGTGGTCAAATTTGACCATTCTTTTTAGTTTCACCCATTACACAGAGTCATGAGTGGAACTTATCAAATCGTACGTGAACTCCCATATGTGCCTGTGCAATGGTTTACTTTAATATGCATCTCCTCCTAGGTTTTACCAGTTTGCTCTTGAAATTCTGGCTCAAATGAGATTTGTGTATGCGTCATATAGCTTGTATTTTTCTAAGAGATATTCTATGTGTTTTTTTTTCAATTAAAGCTCCCGAAAGGTTTTACTACAGTATCAGATTTCATACGTAAAGGTGCTAAAATTAATAACTGTGGTGTAGCGGTTATCATACCTGTCTACAGACCACGAGGCCCTGGGTATAAGCCTGGGTTAGGTAGACACGCCAGTGCACCACAACTGGTCATTAAAGGCCGTGGACATTGACTTGGTTGTCGATGTTATGTCTGTCCGTACGTCGTACCTGTGTTCTCGTCTGGGTCGTATTAAGCGTTTCGTGATAGCAATGTTACTATCATAACCGAATACGCAGGCGACGACCCCGTCATTGTAATTGTGTGTTCACTCGTCGTCGTCGAGCTAGCTGTAGACATAATGCTCCACGTACCGTACATGGCTAGGTCCTCATGCATTCAGTACATGTGTTTCCTATTAGCACTACGATATTTGCTACTTTTATTAAATATATCTAAAAGCTGGTATAATATCATTAATTTGTGTAGTAGTACCTTTCATGTAAGACCAAAATATGCGATTTCATGAAAATTTGAGCGAATTACGGGGTGATAAAAAATCTATTTCGGAGACTTGAAGCCGTGTGAAGTTTTTGGCACGTGACTTTGTGTTTATGTCAGGGAGTTGGCATTAACCCTTACTCTACCAGGGCTTTAAAAAAAGCAAGCTCAATTTTCGTAACTTTTTTTCATATGCATTTTCGACAACTTTCCTTTCATTTTCTTTCTTTAAAGTTTGGTTGGAATAGGGGCCAAGATATTTATCGTTTGAGTAATGAAAATTAGGAAATATTGGACAAAAATATGCAAATTAAGCAATTTTTGGCTAAATTGGGTCAACAAATTTCCTTTCCAATGATGCTAATCTATAGTTTGTAGAAAGAAAGGAAAGATGAAAAAACACCAAAAATAATTATAGTCAAAATACCCCTTTCAGCAAAAAAAAAAGTTACGCAGTTATCACGGTGGGACTTGCACTGGAGTGCTCGCGGCGTACATTTCCTCTGCACCACGTAATCATTCAAATTGAAGAGGTGTACAATAATTCTTATAGAAAAAGTTCTAAATAGACTGGGGCATGCTATTATTTATATATCAAATGAAGGGAAATTGCAAGCACTTTTGAATTGTATGTAATGTTAAGCATAACTTACTTATATTAAAGTAAGCTTAATTAAATGATTTATCGGCTGGTTTTAGAGTAATTTTAAGCCGATGTCTGCCTGGATTTCAGCATGCATGATGCAGTACTGTACAGTACCTTCGTAACGTAACTAATGTAGTGTAGTGTTTACAAATGAATACACTGTGTGTAGTCGGTTGTACTGCACTAGCAGCCATTCTCAACTGCAATCTGTAGTGTAGACCTACTATGAATAACTATTTATGTTAAGTTATTGTGTATGGACTATCTTGAATTCAAGTTCTTAAATATTGCTGAAAGGAAATTTACTTTTACTTAGCCTAGATCAAGATCTTTTTGGTAATCAAAAAAGCACAATCTTTGATGATGTTTTAAGCTTCACCAAGGCCCAGGGCCTGCTTTTGTGAGGGTGAGGAAAGGGTGAAGGGGAGGGGGGGGGTTATCAATTCCCGATTTAATAAGCACGGCTGGTACGCTGTACGTACTATAATGAATTTTCTTGATCTATGCATATGATTTGTTAAATGATATCATTACTGAAAGAAAATTAACTTTTGATTAAATAAACTTTATTTTTCAACAATCATTGTGCAGCTATTTAGGGCGTATATTTCCTAAGAGAGTTAAACAATCCTTGATGAACTGAACCTATTGCGAGTAGGCCTACGCTACTACTGTTTTTTTTTTGGTGGAACTTTAAACTTTCATCACAATCACTTGCAGCCACCTTGGCCTATGGCCTGTTATCTATTTATGTTTTCATGCAAGTGCCAGAGTTTGTATTTATTGATCTACCAAACATTGCAAGTACACTGCTTATTGCATGTGTACCATCATGAATTGTCTTGATCTATGTGTATAATTTGTTTGGTAATGATATTGCTGAGAAGAACTTAGCTTTTGATTGAATACAAATATATTTTATTTCATCAAATTTTTCTTTTCTTACTTTCATGAAAAAATATGCATTTTATGCTCATACTTTAAACATTTTGATTAATAGTCATAATAAATAAATTCATTAACAACTAATTACATGTAGTAGTTAAATGTTTGTATTATTTCAACATTTTAATGAAATATTACAAATTCATTCAAATTGGTTTTAATCAAGTTAAATGCATCTAGTTTTGAACAATGTCACCCAAAATGTGGAATTCCAATTAATTTTATGATTAATAATGCATTTTTTAATTACGTGTTTGTTTATCTTCTTATTTAGATTATACACACAGTTTAGCTAGAAACTTACAACTGTCAGCTTATTTTTGTTTATTTGAAGCACACTGAAATAATTTCGGATTTGCACATGCACTTTGACCCAATCAGTAAATGATTGTCTCACTTTTTGTCAATCTTGATTAATTGTTTAGGTCATCAAGTTTGTTTGTTTGATGGGGGCTTAACGGCACCACGACAACGAGGGTCAAATTGTGCCTGAGAGGTCAGATCATTCTAGAGGTAGGAAGGAAAGAAAACAGGGGGAGAATGAGAGAAATTCAAGAATACAAAGTCATAAAGCTGTGATCGAGAGAGGAGGTGCATGGGTGAAACGAAAACAAAGTAGAGAAGGGGTGGAAAAGGAGAATCAAATATGGTTGTAGAGGGAAGCATGATGGAGAAAGGAGATAATTTTATCCGGAGGATTTTTTTGGAAGAACTCAGCAATTGAGTTGTGGGGAGCGAGGGAAGCCCTGGGAAGGTTGTACAGGGGGCAAGCAAGGAGAACGTGATGGATTGTGAGGGTGCAATGGCAGTTGTTGCAGAGGAGTTGGGGGAGCCAATAAGGAGGTGGGAGTGAGTGAGGTGAGTGTGACCCATTCTAAGACGGGTAATATGAACGTTGTCGATACGAGAGAGATTGTTGATGGTGGATTTGATCGGAATTGTGGGCTGGATGACATGGAGGTTGTCATCAATTTGGGAGTTCCATGAGATTTGCCAGTGGTCACGAACAAGGGAAGCGATAAGCGGTTTGATGTCAGAGAGGGTTTTGGAAAAAGGGGTAGGGAGGAGTTTGAGGGCAAGCTTAGCGGCTGCATCAGCCATGTCATTGCCAGGGATGCCAACATGGCTAGGTATCCAGAAGACAAGAAGACTTTTCCTGCAGAGGGTGGGAGAAAGGAGTTTCCGGAGGAGGAAGTGGCACGTAAGGTTATCCCATTTAAGATTGAGTAAAGAAGTAAGAACAGCCTTTGAGTCGGAGAAAACGACAAAGTGGCTGAGTGGAGAGTACTCAATAAAGTTGAGGGCGAGGAGAATGGCCTTAGCCTCGGCTGAAAAGATGGATGAGTAGTCGGGAAGTCTGCTATTGACGGTGATGTCTTGGATGACGGCAGCAGCAGCTGTCTTGTTGCCTTCCTTGAAGCCATCAGTATAGATGGAGGTGTAATTTGAGAGTTGGTCTTTGATTTGGTTGTGGAGATTGATGAAGAGGTTTAGGGTGGGCTTGAATTTTGTGACGAGTGGAGAGGTCAAGGTGGACAGAAGGGAGGGGTGGCTTAAGGAGGGAAAGTGGGCCAGGAGTAGGTGCCGAGAGTGGCGGGGTTGATGCCGAGATGGAAGATGTCTGATTTAATGCGTAAGCTGAAGGAAGGGGATAGGGGTTTAGCTCTATCAAAGAGGGTGGAGAAATTGGGGTACCTAATGAGGTTGTAAACAGGGTTCTGGGTGTTGGTGAGGACTCTAAAAGCATAGGAGAGGCTAAGCTTTCTACATCTAAGTAGAAAGGGGGTTCGTTGGCTTCAACATGAAGGCTGGTGATTGTGGAGGTCCTGTAGGCACCTAGACATAGCCTGAGGGCTTCATTTTGGATGTGGTTGAGGTATGAGTTGTGAGCGACACAGTAGACAATATTGCCATAATCAAGCTAGGCACGAATGGTGAGCCTGAAAGTTTTGAAGAGAGCATAGCGGTTCGCTCCCCAAGTGGTGTTGGAGAGGAGTCGGGGGAAGTTGAGGGAGCTGTTGCATTTTAGTTTCAGGTTGGTGATGTGATGCTTGTAGGTGAGCTTAAGGTCTAGAGTTAGACCCAGGAACTTTGTGTATTCAACTTTAGGGATGCGATTACCATTGGGCACAAAGTTCGGGTTGGGGTGGAGGTTGTTGAAATAACAAAAGTGCATGCAGACTGTCTCGTCTTTGGAGGATATAAAACCGTTATTGTTGCTCCAGACTTACAGCTGGTTGAGGCTGATTTGGAGCCTATTTTCAACAACAGGAAAGCTAGGAAAGGAGTAGAAGATGGTGAAGTCATCCACGTAGAGGGTACGTTTGATGTTGGGGCCAAGGTTAATCGCGATGTCATTAATGCTCAGGTTGAAGAGAGTGGGAGAGAGGATGCTGCCTTGGGGGACGCCCTCTTCTTGGGGGTACAGGTTGGAGAGGGTGTGGCCAATACAAACTTGAAACTGCCTGTGTGAGAGGAAGTTTTGAATAAAGATGGGGAGATGGCCTCTGACGCCAATGGTGTGAAGTTTGCGGGTAATGCCGTATTTTCAAGTAGTGTCGAAAGCTTTCTCGAGGTTAAAAAATATGGCAATGAGGTGTTCCTTTTTTTGCAAAGGATTTCCGGGTAGCGGTGTCGAGCGTAATTAACTAGTCTAGATATTGCGACGTTTTCGGAAGCCGCTGTTGGTCTCAAGGAACCAGTTTAGTCTCTGATTAATGATCCTTTCCATAATTTTACAGAGACAGCAGGTAAGGGCGATGAGTCGGTAGGTGGGGGGTTGGTACCGTCCTTTCCCGGTTTAAGGACGGGGATAACAGTAGCTGTCCTCCAGATAGGGGGAGCCTTGATGGGGAGGTGTTTCAGGAACTGGTAGGGGATGTTATCTGGGCACATGAAGGTGCAGCCAGTGTCGTGAATGGCTTGATTGAATTCAGAAAGAGTGAGAGGGGTGTTGAAGCTTTCGAAGTTGTCGGAGAAAAAAGTGATTCTCCGGGCTTCATTGCAAGCTTTTTTGGTTTTGAAAGCATTGGAAGTAGCTGGTCGAGGACGAGATCTTGCTGAAAGAGGTGGCGAGGTGGTCAACGATGCCATTTTTTGCGGTGAGAAGGTCACCATTCAAAGAGAGATGGGAGATTTGCGTACTCTGCCGTGGAAGCTGTTAACCATTCTCCAAATCTTCTTAGTGGGGTTTTGGTGGTGAGAGAAGAGAGTGTTGGTTTTATTGTCCTTGATAGTGCGTCTGGCCTTGGCACGGCTGATGCGAAAAAGGTTGAGGCTATGGGTGGTCGGGCTAGTTTAAAGTTCCTGAGGGCTCTTTTCCCGTTCTTGCCGGTTTTGCAGTCATCAAAGAACCAGGGGTTGGGGGAATGATTTGGAGGTTTTGGGAATTGAGCGGGTGGCGATGTTGATAAAAATATTACTGAAGTTTGGCATGGGATCCTCATCCTCGAGGAGATGGGGGGAGAGGTGTGAGTCACAGAGGGTGTTTAAAAGGGGCCAGTCAGCCTTCTAGAGGTTCCAATTGGGGGTGTGGTCAGTGGGGGTTTGAAGGTTGGAGTGTATAAGAAGATGGTAATGATCACTACCACAGAGGTCAGCAGTGATTCTCCTGGTAAAATCAGAGAGGAGGTTAGGGGAACAGATAGACAGGTCAATACAGGTGAGAGAGCCTGTGGCAGGATGAAGGTAGGTCGGGGAAATAGTGTTGAGCAAGGACAGGCTGTGCTGACGAAGAGCGTTTTCGATGAGCTTGCCTCTGGGGGTGGTGGTAATAGAGCCCCACAGAGGGTTGTGAGCGTTGAAGTCACCAAGAAGGATGAAGGGGGTGGGAAACTGAGAGATGAGGTTGTTAAGGCTGGTTAGTTAAATGTTGGTGTTGGAGGAGAGATAGATATTGCAAAAAATGAAAGTTTTGTAGAGGGAGATGGATATACAGATGGCCTGAAGGTCGGTGTGCACATGAACAGGGCTGTGTGGGAATCGTGTCTAATGAGAATGGAGACGCCCCCACAGGCTCTGTCGGCGTCCACTTGATGTTTGTGATAGCAAGCGAAGTTGTTGAGGGAGTAATGGTCGGTGGTTTTCAAGAAAGTTTCTTGTAGGCAGAAGACAACCGGGTTGAAAGTGGTCGCCAGTAGGTCAATTTCTTCAGAATTGGCCTTAAGGCTCATTATGTTCCATTATATAATGTTGTGGGTGTTATTGTAATTGTTTGTGGTGCACGCCATAAGGAGGAAGGGGGTTATCTGGAGGGAGATATGTAGGGTCTGAGTTGGCTTGTTTTTTCTTTGGATCTGTTTCTTTGGGAGCGATTGTTTTTGAAAATTGGACGAGAAGTATGATCTGTGTACGGTAATCGAACAATCCATATTCCCTTCAGTGACATACATGTGGGTTTGGGTGGCGGGCTATTTGTTGGTTGGTTGTTTGTTGATTGGTTGGTTTTTGGTTGGTTGTTTTGTTTGTTGATTGTTAGCTTGGCTGCTTTTAGTTTGATGTATGATGGTATTAGTGGTGTTGGTGTAGGGGGCGGTTGGGGCTTTAGAGTAGGAAGGGAGGTTGAGGAGAAAAGTGGTGGTGGAGGTGGTGTTGGTATTGGGTGTGGTTGGGTTGTTGGTGATGGGCTTAGGACTAGGTAAGAAGAGCCAGGTGAGGTCGGTTTGGGCATGTGAGTCAGTTTTTGTTGTGTTAGGGGCGGTATTGGTGTTAGAGGAGACTACGTTAGAGTAGAAAGGCTTGGTGTGGAGGCAAGTGGGGAATTGCTTCCTGGCCTTTGGGCAAGCTATGTTGGGACTAAGGGTTTTAAGTTAAGTAATTTGTTATTCCTGTAGCCAAGTGGGGCAGTTTTCGAGAAGGAGGGATGGTTGGCTAGGTGTTTTCTGTCACAACTTGTGCAGAGTGGGGTGTTGGTGCAGGAGGTCTTGTCATGGTCTGGGGCTCTGCAGTTCCCACAGCGCGCTTGGCTGTGGCAGAAGTTTTTCCCGTGGCCATACCCCTGGCAATTATAACAACGTAGAGGGTTGGGAATGTAAGGGGCGACTGAGATTCTTAAGTAGCCGGCAATGATGTGGGAGGGGAGAGTTGGTGTGGCGAAAGTAAGGAAGATGGTATTGGTGGGGGTTTCGGCTCCGTCTCTCTTGAGAACAAGACGACGGGCTTCAATAACGTGTTGGCTTGTCAGTTTCTCCACGAGGTCATTATCGGATAAGTAAGCAAGATCTCTGGTGCATATGACGCCATTGCTGGAGTTCGGGGAACGATGGGAAGGGAAGGGATGTAAGGGGGTGGGGGTTGGGACTGGGATGTTAATACCAGTGTTGGCTAAGGTTTTGGTAGAGAGGAGGGCGGTGGCTTGAGTGTCCCTGGTGCAGTGCACCAGGAGATCGCCGGATCTGAGGGTAGAGACCTTGGGGAGGGTACCGACAAGGCCGTAGAGCGCTTTATGTATGAGGAAGGGAGAAACTTTTTTAAAGCTTCCTTGCTTGTTGGTGGCATGTATAATTAAGATTGTTAGGATTGGGGTCGAAGGATGGTCAATGGAGGTAGCAGGTGGGTCACGTGGAGGAAAGGGAAGGTCGAGGTCACTGCACAAGCGCTTTGTCATATTGAAAGAAAAAACCAAAGGCTGAGAGACCCAAAGCAGTTTGAAAAAAAGTCGCGGAACTACTATATGAGAATCGCCGTACTAGTATCGAAAGACGCGAAAGTCTGGTCAGAACGAAAGGAAAAATATAAAAAAAACGATCTCACCGAGAACAGAAGCCCATCCACAGAGAAAAAGCCAAAATATGAAGATATAAAACAAAAATTGGGGCAAAGTGAAGTGAAAACGGAGCGAAATAGTATCAGAGAAAAGAATCAGATGTCACGTCGCTCTCGTTGCACACGAGATTTTGAGTAGACTTTCATTTAGTAAACCTTCCCTTTGTTTATTATGTCCTTAGATGCTTATTTTCTACATGGCTAAACCATTTGCTAAAAACACAGCTTATTTAGTTTTAAAACTGCACTTAAATCAAATTTAGCAAATTTAACATTAAAACACATTTGTCCTACTTTTCCAAATTAGTGTAGGTTATGGTTTGTTTACACTTTAACTATGTCAATTAATTCTTTAACGATGTCATATTATCAATCATTTATTTTTTTAAAGTTGGAGGAGAACAAGAAAATACTTGATAGCAGTGGTAAAGTAGCATGTCCAACATGTATTATGCTTTTAAAATGCTTGATTCTTCAAAATTAACCAAAATTTGGCCAAATTATTAGGTTATTCAGTTATTATGGAAACGATCATCAACAACTTAGAGGTAAACAGATTTAAGCTAAAAATGAGTAGACTTCAAGAAAATCTTTAAATTACATTTGAAAAGATCAAATATGACAAAAATACAATTGCTTTTGAAATAAAACTAGTCAGTTGGTTTTTGCACTGCCATGGGTTGAACTATAACATCATTGATGTCTAGAGTGCAGTGATGGGTACAATTTTGTTTGTTTGTGCTGTCTGCCTCAGTCGAAATCTTTGTGTATTTAGTCCCCTCTTCTTCTGTTCCATACAATAGTTTTAAGCAGAAGCATGCAATTGAAACGCATTATGCATTTTGCTATATCAATCAACCAGCATCAGTAATCAGTGTATCGCTCATTGTATTGTTGTATATATTTCCACGAAGTTTCTACATGCAAATATGCGCCAAAGTTTGGATCAACTGGCGTATATACTAAAGTCATACATCGAAATACCACATAGAAAGGGCGATGATTTAAAAATCCTTTCTGGAACTTTCTTTCCATTTTCGGGATATCTTGCGAAAGTTTACCAAACATTATTTTACTAAATTGTTCTTCAATTTTGCCGATTTTTTATGTTTTAATTATTGATCAATTTTACCTCCCAACCGATACGAAAAGCATGCAACTTGGAGGGGCCTCTCGGGGACGTTCCCTGATACTAGCCTACGTGTTCAAGTATATCTTTCTTCATACTAAAATCATATACATCTTTTAATGAATTTTAGTCTTTTATTGCAGGCTATGGAAGATAACTGGCTTACATGATATAGGCCTAATTGGGAGATCCTCGTCATCAATAATATCAATTTGTAATGATTCTGGGAGGTCAGTACTGGTATATAGGAGCGACATCCCGTTTTTGAAAATGGACTTCAAGGACAACATCCACCCTTTAAAGTACCCTAGACTGTACAATTTTAGAGCAAGAAAGGGAGGGAAAAAATCAAATTATTGCCGTCCAAAAGATACGAACCAAAAATGGAACGTTCTCAACGCGTCAACTTCGTCATGCGCCATTGTTGGCAGCAGTGGAATTTTGTTAAACAGTGGATGTGGGAAAGAAATAGATTCGCACGATTTGGTGATGAGATCCAATATGGCACCTGTAGATGGTGAATTTTCTGACGACGTTGGTTCCAAGACGAGTCTTATGGCCATTAATTATGAAAGTTTAAGAAATTTTACTAACTACCTGGACCTCAGAGAGCAAAACAATTATGTGAAAATGTTTGTGAACACTTTAAAACATCTTAACAATACTATACTGTGGTTCCCAAAGGACCCACATCGTGAAGACGTCATCAACAAGCTGAAGTTCGTAGCTAAGATTGCGTTGGCGATGGATGTTAGACTGCAGATTGGTTACAGTTGGAAGCAGTTTACTCCAATTGAAAAGTAAGTTTTATTCAATGGTATATTTATTATTAACGAACTATCAATTCTTAATCTTTACATACTTGTAGACAGTGCAACGACAAAGGGGTTTAGGGATGGTCCTTATCAATCAGCAATGTCCCCAATTTTGAACTGCCTATTTAACTACCTATAAACAGTGTAGACCTTTTTATATTATGTACTTTAATTCATTTGGCACACCATTAGTGGTCTGATTTATATATATATATATATATATATATATATATATATATATATATATATATATATATATATATATATATATATATATATATATATATATATATATATATATATATACATATATATATATATATATATATATATATATATATATATATATATATATATATATATATATATATAAATATATATATATATATATATATATGTATATATATATATATATATATATATATATATAATATATATATATATATATATATATGTATATATATATACATAATTATATATAAAAATATATATATATATATATATATATATACATATATACATAATTATATATATATATATATATATATATATATATATATATATATATATATTATATATATATATATATATATATATATATATATATATATATATATATATATATATATATATATATATTTATATGCAGCCAACATCACAGCAACCAACATCACATGCTGCCAATACAACTGGCTGCCAACACATCTGGCTGCCAACATCGCATGCTACCAACAATCCATGTTGCCTACTTCACGTGCTGCCAACATCACACACTGCCAACATCCCATGCTGCCAACTTCACAGGCTGCCCAAAATCATAAACTGCCAAAATCACAGGCTGCCAACATAACACACTTACAACTTTACAGGCTGCCAACATCATAGACTGCGAACATCACTGACTGCCAACATCACATGCTGCCCATATCGAATGCTGCCAACTTCACAGGCTGCCAACATCACATGCTGCCCATGTCGGATGCTGCCAACATCGCATGCTGCCAATGTCACAGGCTGCCAACATATCATGGTGCCAACATGACATGCTGCAAATATCGTATGTTGTCAACATTATGCCTGCCTGTGATGTCCACATCACAGGCAGGCAAGATCGTATGATGTCAACATCACAGGCTTCCAATATCGCTTGCTGCCAACATCACATACTGCCAACATTCATACTTCCAACATCGCTGTCAACACCGCCTGTCGTCAACATCACAGTCTCCCAATGTCGCTTGCTGCCAACTTCGAAGCTCCCAATGTCGCTTGCTGCCAACTTTCAAGCTGACAATATCGCATGCTGTCAAGCCCCATGATGATCTACCGACCGCATTGGAAAGTTGTCCAAATCGCATGCAACATCTCTTCTCCACTGATTAGAAAAACCCACAAAAGTAATATCGCCTTCCAAGTAATAGAATTTGATCTTGTTAATTACCACAAGCGGGTACTACTTAATATGTAGTTTCTTTGTCTAGGAAAATTACATACTGGATTTAGCAGCAGTGGCTCTTTCACAACCACATGTGATAGAAAGGATGTATAGATAACTTGACAAGTACTAGGATTATGGTTCTGCATGATAGCTAATAAAATGACAAACTTGTTTGCTTCATCAATTTGCTCCATGATACAAGATCATTAAATTGTTTGAGGCAAAACAAACAGTGGTCAATCAAGGATGATATTGGTTTTGCTTGTATCCATTTTCACGGCATATACAGCACAGTTTATCATTTACCAGGGACTTAGCCAAAAATCTGAAGGGGAAGGGGGTATGGGGCGATCTCCGTGCAAAAAAAAAAAACTTTACCCAAATTGTCAACCTTTTCAACGGGTTTGAAATAGGCCTAAGGGAAATTTTTCGGAAAATTGAGCAAAGTTTTCGAAAAATTGACTGAATCGAAGAAAATTTGCTGCTGAATTTTTCAAAAAAATGGCTGATTTTTTAGATAATTGTCAATAACATCAAGATCAGAAGCCCGGAGGCTTCATGTTATAATCAAGCTGCTACAGCTATTCTTTCCAAAAAAATGATTTTCAGGATGATGGGGGGGGGGGAAGAAGGTGGGGAAGGGGGAGGGGGAGGGGGTGGTTAGCAATCGCTCGTAAGTGTTATGGATATTTGAATTACCACTTGCTGACGCCAGCACGAGGGGCAGCCTTAACAATGGTGGTTCTCTGGTTAGTCCATTGTCAAGATGACCATCTGTTACCCGAATGATACATTGCCCTTTTAATTTATTTCTAGACCTGATAAAGGTTGGTAAATGGAGAGCGGTCCTTCATAGTGCGCAGGATCATTATTCCCATTCACAATGTATGTGCCTGTGTGTGTGTGTGTGTGGGTGTGTGTGTGGGTGTGTGTGTGTGTGTGTGAGGGCAGGGGGGTGGACTTCGTGTTCAAAATGCATGTGCAGAAGGCAAGAGGCCAATTTCTTCCAAAAGGGAGGAACATACCCCATATATTTCTCTTGGCCCCCAGGACCTAGTCTAGAAATGTTTATAATACGGCCAACAAGTAAAGCGCTAACTTCATGTCAAATGTAGTTGGTTTAAAAATATGTATAGAAGGGGATAGAATAAGGCACGGTAGAGGGGTCGACATGCAAAATTGCTGGACGGACACTTATAAATATATTGCTGTCATGTCATTACACAGGGAGAAAGGTTTCAGTGTTACAGGTGCATCTAATCACTCGTTGAGTGAGCTGTGTGTGAATATGTCATATTATGTAATGGCTGAATGGGGAAAACAGTTCTTTGTCTAGGAGCTTTGCTATAACAGATCACCTGCTTGAAACCATCATGTAGCTATTAACTCCCATTACAGCAACTTTTTAGTTCCTTTTTAACCTCCATGAGTACACTTATATGATGTTTACCACTTCAGAGTAAATTCATTAGATTATTAATGGGCCTCTGGATATTTTTATTAAAAAAGTATGTGGCCCGGAGCCACATTAGGAAAAGTCTGCTGGTTTTACAAAATATTCCCCAATATAATTTCGTCCCATTCCCCGAGCAATGGAGCCAAAACAAGGGGTGTCGAGAGGACTTAATTGTATTTTTTTAAACACTCTGTTTTGTCGAACCAGGGAGTATCGAGGAGACTTGAATATGAATAAGTTATTATCTCTTCAAAATCTTTCATCATGATTATACTTCATGAATATCCACGGAGCCGGCTATGAGTATTTTGCAATTACTTAGATTTGTTTTGATTTTGAAAATTATAACAATACAATTGTGAGGGATTAGTTTGATGCCACCAACACCGTGGAAGGGGGGTTTCGCGAAAAACATAGATATAACCTGCACTGGTATAGAACTAAAGTCGAGACAGGTTATTTTGGTTGAGATCATGGGTTGAGATCATTGTTATTATGAGCAATTGGAACAATATATCAAAGGTAAACAATGACCTCTCAACCGTGTTGCAACTCAAAGTCTGAATCTGAATCTCAATCTGAATTGGTTAAGTCGGCAAAAATCCTTCATAAGGACATGAACGCCAACCGAGCGTAAAAAGTATGAGTAAAAAATACAAATAAAATAAAAACTAGTTAGCAATACAAGTGTTAGTAAGTTTAGCTTTGAAACAGTTGAGACATGTTGAGACAGTTGGTGCATGTACAATGTCTGACGGTAAAGCATTCCAATCCTTTAGTGTGTGAGGGAAGAAAGAGTGTTTATATACATTCTTTTTAGCATAGGGAACCTGGAAATTAAGGTCATGATTATTTCTTGTATTGGTTCTGACGGCGGAGATTAGTTCATCTTTATTGATGGCGACAAGATTGGTATTGATTTTATATAGCATATGTAGCCGGGTGGTGTATCTTCTTGTTTAAGCAGGGGCCAATCTAATTTATGAAGCATGTTTTTTACACTAGATTAAAAAGAGTAGTCTGCCATACAGAACCTGGCTGCTCTCCTTTAAATAGATTCAAGTTTATCCACATCGCACTGATGATGGGGGTCCCAGACTGCTGATGCGTACTCAAGTACTGGCCTGACATAAGCAGTGGATTTATCGTCGGTGGGACAGTTTGAGAGGTTACGTTTTAATAGGCCAAGGACAGATTAGCTTTCTTGGTTATGTTATGTAAATATTTACCCCATCTAAGATCATTATCAATTTTAACACCTAGGTATGGGTGGAAGTTGACATGTTTTAGTGGCTGGTTGCATAAGGTATAAACAGGTGATTTAAAGCATTTCTTAGAGGAAATTGACAAGATGTAGCATTTAGAGGGGTTGAAATTCATTTTTCATTTGTTTTGCCGTTGTTCAAGTTTGTTAAGATCATCTTCGAGGATTTGTTGGTCAGAGGGGTTATCAATTGTCCTGTACACAAGACAGTCATCAGCAAACAGTCTAACTGTGCTGTTTATGTTATAAGGGATGTCATTTACATATAAAAGGAAAAGTGATGGACCCAAAACAGTACCTTGTGGTACACCAGATAAAACCTGTTTAGATTCAGAGATTTCACCATCACAGACAACACGCTGGATGCGGTTGTTGAGGAATGATGCAAACCAGGCCAGAAGATTTCCATCAATGTCATAAACGGAAAGTTTGGATAACAGGCGCTGGTGTGGGACTTTATTAAAGGCTTTTGAGAAGTCAAGAATAGCCATAGAGACGTTACTGTTTTGGTCAATTTGTTTAGAGATATCATTTATTGTTAAGAGGAGTTGTGTTTCAGTCGATCTTTTTGCACGGAAGCCATGTTGTAAATCAATTAAGATATTATGCTCATCAAGGAATTTCATCACATGTGAGTGGATTAGATGCACAAGGATTTTACTACAAATGCAGCTGGGGGATATAGGTCTATAATTAGCTGGGTTTTGTTTATCACCTTTTTTAAAAACGCTACATATGTTTGCTTCTTTCCACTTGTTAGGGATAGTACCATTATTGACAGAGGTTTGAAAGAGATCACTTAGAATTTCATACAGGTCATCAGCGTGTGTTTTTAGAAACCGTGGTGGTATTTGGTCAGAACCTGAGGCTTTGTTGGGGTCTATGTTATGCAATTGCTTTTTGACACCTTCTGGGGTAATCATAAGTTGCTTTATTTTGCTGTTGGTGAGTGGTTTAGTTACAGGGATTTGAGAGGTGTTTTCTTTTGTGATAACACTTAAAAACTGGTCATTTTGAATGCTAGCTTTAGTTTTACTGTCACTGCAGAGTTTACCATTATTTAGTAGATCGGACCCACCTACAGAGTTACTTCTTAATCTTTTAATATTGGACCAGAATGCCTTTGAGTTTTCGTTAAGTGAGTTTTTGAGTTTATCACAGATGAAGGTGTTTCTAGCTTCTTTGAGGTTTTTACGGACAACCTTCCTAAAGCTTTTATAGGTAGTCCAGTGAGTCATTGGCTTGTTGATTAGTCTTAGCTTTTTTAAACAGTTTATGTTTTTCCTGCAGAGACGGCGTTGAATACGGGTGAACCAGGGCAGATTTAGTTTAGTTGAGGTGAATTTGTGAGGCGTGTTTTTATCAATATTTAGTTTTATTTCCTGTTTAAAGAAATTCCATTTTTCATCACCATCAATGGAGTTAATAAATTGAGTATAATATTGCAGTTTAAATTTGGTCAGGTCTTCTTTTATTTGTTTTATGTTAGCTTTTTTCTTTAAATAAATCTTACGTTTGGGCAACTTTTTACGAGAAGGGAAGATATTTAGGGTCAGTTCAACAATATCATGGTCACTTATACCGGGAATGACATTAGCTGAGGTAACAGCTGGTGAATTGTTAGTAAAAGCAAGATCAAGTATATTGTTATCTTTGGTGGGTGACTGCACCGTTTGTGTGAGATTGAATAAATTGGTCACTTCAAGAAGAATTTTGGCTGCTTCGGAGGAAGGGTTAGTTCCTCAAATAATGTTTTGACTCCAGTCAATGTTAGTTCATTTAAAATCACCAGCAAGAATAACATTGTTTTGGTCAGCATTTTTACCAAGCTTTTGGAGGAATTTTTTCAACTCTAGTAGGCTAGTAAGATCATTGTGACTGGGTTTGTAAAATGTTTCTATATACATGCTCTTTTCCTTAGAAATTTGGAATTTCGTCTAGATAATTTCACAGTCAGAGTCTAAATTAGTGAGCTCAGTGAAAACCAGGTCATTTTTTATTGCCTGTAGTACACCACCATAACCATTTGAATTTCTATTTTTGCGAACGACTGTGTAGTTGTCTGGGAAAAGTTTAGCGCTGGTAATTTCGGAATTAAGCCAGGTTTTAGGGCCAATATTAACATCTGGGTCTTTTCTTTGATAAGACTTTCCACGGAGGCCGTCTTGTTTCGAACACTCTAAAAGTTGATAACAAGAAATTTTGGAACCTTCCTTTTTTCCTTTTGGGTTTTGTTTTCAATTTGACATCGGGATGGTGGTTGGACCCCGAGTCAAGGCCAGAAGAACAATTTTGAAGTGGCTGATATGAATTAGTACAGTTGATGGAATTGTTAGTTGAGAAGAAAGAATCAGAGAAGTTCATAAAGTCACAAGTGTCAAACACCCAGGTACAGCTAGAATGCATGAGATCGCTGTATTTTGAGTCGTCACTGCTACAGCACTTAATGTGGATCCACAGATCACAATTGTCACACTGTACTGCTTTTTCGGATCTCCTACACTGGAGTCCACACAGGCCACAAGGTGCCAAACATTCCGAACAAATTAGCCAATCATCAGATGATGATGCAAGAGTATTGTAAGCTGCATTACTAATGCCTACACACTTACTATGAGCCCACGAGTCACAATCATCACAACAAATACCTTTCTGGTTATTTTTGACAGATTTGTTTGACAGTCTGATGTTCTTACTTGAAAAATGATCTTGACATTTGTACGATATTGACATTGCTATCATCAAAGAGCTTCCACATATGGAGAGCGGACGATCGTAAAACGTTTATATCAATAAGTGTAGCCGCCGTCGTAAAGCTCCGTAAATCATTTATCGAAGTCGTTAAAAATCCAGGAAAAACCCCTCATTAAATCATTTCGCAACATGCGCTTTGACCTGTTGACACCGCTCTCGTAGAGATGGCCCGATTACGTAATAGGTGTACCAGCTTGTGTGTAACGCATCGTATATACAGTACATATACACTGTTTGTCTGCTGTTGTAAAATCTGTACTGTTAGATTAGCCTACATTTCTTGGCAGTTTTAGTTGCTAAAGTGAACAATATTCAAGCTTAAGAAAATGGCGTACGAAAAAGAAAAGAAGCTTTTGTCTTTTGACTTACCATATCACATGTACCCAGGCACATGTCTTTACCACTTTTCAATAGAATTTAAAAAACAATATGTACATTTTAGGAAAATTTGCCTCCTGTCCCCACACTTTTTTGACAAGGCCATGTCCCCACCCCCACACTTTCCAAATGGGAATTACGGCCCTAGCTGGGTACTTGCCAAACAGTATGTAGGCCTAACAGTACTCACTGTGAGTACTCACTCTGACATTGACAAATTCCGAGCCAGATTTGTTCACGGGGATGGTGGGGAATGGAGCAAATGCAAAGGGCTTTTGTTAATCTCGAGTGAGGACCAAGTACTCACCCTGTGTGACATTTACCGACTACAATGAGTACTCACCTCAAGTAACATTTACCCACTACGAGGAGTACCCACTCTGATATTGATTAATTCCAAATCAGACTTGTTTACAGGGGTGGGGAATAAAGTGCAAAGGGCTTTTGTCAAACACAAGAGGCCAGGTACCCACTCTGTGTTACATTTACCCACTTGACGGAGTACCCACCCCATGTGACATTTGCCCACTACAATGATTACTCGCCATCTGTATGTGATACTTACCCACTGCAAGGAGAACCCACTCTGACATTGACCAATTGCGACTTGTTTATAGAGGTGAGGAATGAAGCATTTGACGAACTCTAGAGAAGATCAGGCCAATGGGCGGGATATCTTTCGCTTTGTCCCCTTCAAATTCAGCCTATAGGGCCCCAGAAAGCTCTATTTGTTTGGTGGTCTTGGGGAAAGTGACTGTATGGATTTCAGGATTCTGTGAAAATATTGCCTTACCTTATAGCCTTTAAGGACAACAGTATATACCAGCTAGGTATAAATTTACAGTTATCATCAATCCCCAACCCGTTCCAACACCAAAAATGACAATAGAAAGCAATACCAGTAGTCAAAACAAGATTTTTAAAAATATGATCAACTTCTGCAAAAAATACGAAGAATACTCAAGTATCAAGATTGATCTCCATAAATGCAAAATAAACGATTATGAATTTTGCAGCATTTGATGAGCTCTAGAGAGGACCAGGCCAATGGGCTTTTGTCAAAATAAAAGTGACTGTAGGGAATTCAGGATTCTGTGAAAATGTTGCCTTATTAGCCGTTAAGGACAACAATATATACCAGATAAATTTACAAGTCATCATCAATCCTCACCCCTATCAACACCAAAAAGGACAATATAAAGCAAATTTTATTGTAATATGATCAACTTCTGCAAAAATATGAAAATACTCAAGTATCAAGATTGATCTCATTAATGCAAAATAAACGATTATGAATTTTGCTTTCTTACCAGGAAAAATAGAAACTAATCATTCCAAAGGTATCCAATTATGATATGCACCCACAAACCAATCATGTTAAGTATTACAAAGAAAGACTAAACATAAGCAGAGTAAAATGTCTTAAATATATTTTCAAATACATTTTCAAATACATTTTTAAATACATCATATTGACATACAACTAAATTTTCTTATAAATGAAACTGACATTTTCTCATAATTAATATCTTTCCAATCTTGTACAGTGAACAGAAGAAAATAGGTTAAAGAAAAATTACTGTTGAACTGTTAGCTGAATTCTAAGTTGTTGAAGACCTTAAATACCTACTTCTTTCCTGGGATATAGTGCATGCAAGTTGTATTTTACCTGACAAATAAATCAAACAGTAAGTTGTTGCCCACGTTTAATACAACTTTTCCTGTCTCTCTTCGAAGCTTCTCAACCTCAACTTCATAATATCATACTTGAAACAATGAACGTGTGGACTCTCATTTATTTATAGCATTTATACAGTACTAGTTGCTCTGCAAATGTTAATGAAACCTTTATTGTTTACATTTCCAAAGGCACCTACTAGCATCGCCAACCAAAGTTATGTTGTGTGCCTTTGTTGTGTGTAATCGGATTTCCCTTTTGATTTACCTTGAGTTTATCTGTTAATATTCATTTGTTTTTTACATTACCATACCGATAACATTTGCTGTAAAATCTGAACAGCTTAAGACTAATAGCCAAATTAAATATTTTATGTGAAATCAGTTGAAGTGGATTTCCATAAAACCTCCCTATCAAATAAAGAACGAACAGGTATACAGATTCGAGACACAATTTACCTTTCTAAAATGGTGAAAGCAAATAAACTTATAAATACATTACACTCTTGCATTCATCATTTAACTTTCTTATTTCTATAAGAATCAACAAGATACACATAAGTTAACAATTTATGTGCAGTAAATATTTAGCACAAGACACTGCATAATACTTAATAAAACTGCCCTACAACTGAAAAAATAGCATAATCAAAAGCAAGAAACGAATAAGCAAAAGCCCAATATCATCAATATGTAGTTTTTTTTTTTTTGCTCACCCATAGTCAAGCTTTTGTGAATGATTTACATACAGAACGAGCTTGATGTTGTCTCATTTTGTGAACTCCAAGATATTTGCACATAGACTACTAATTCAATCAATAATCGCGGAGGAAGTGGTGTTATAAGTATGAAGCACAATAAGCATCAGGATGTCAAGCAACTTTCTCAAAACCAGATCCAGATACTCTCTATAATTGTTGATAGCCTACTACTATGATAATAAAATCAGTCAGATTTGTATAAACATTAGATCTATAATGATATTGGGAAAATAATTTACAGAAGGGCTAATGCAGTTCATCTGATATTGGGCCTATTGGATATTTGACAACCTTTCCTGTTTGGCAGAGGCTCATCAGTTATTTCTGCCTCACTTGGTTGACTGGCATTTAGATTGCCTTTTAATTTCCCAATTTCTACCTGCAATAACATTGGTTTAGCATGTGATATTTAAAATGCTCCATTGTTGGGTTGTCATGTGAACCTCTGGCTCCAAACTGTTTACCAAAGAACTCTTCAATGGATTCCTGGTTGAACTTGTTGCTTAGCACATATGTCTTACCTTCTACTTGCAGCAATTCCTTTGTATTTTCAACAAATAACTTCAATATTAAAGGAAAAGAGAACAACAACTGTTGTAACTTCAGTTTCCAGAAGCTGATTTCTTCAACAAACCTCAGTATATGAAACCTGTGACATTTATGTGAGAAAAAAAAACTATGAGTTTTTTCTTTTCTTTATTTATTTACTTTTGGGGTGGGGAGGGGTGGAGGGGAGGGAGGAGGGAGGGGTGGAGAGGAGGAAGAAGGGAGAATGGGATTTTCTCAAATTTGAATGATTTTAGAAATTTCCTTCATTTTCATACAACTCAACATTGTTAATGATGGAAAAGGTCCAAGTTAGTAAATTACTTGTGATCCAAAGAAGGTCGAAGGAACAATTAGATGTTGAATAGAACACAGCATGGTAGAGTGTGTGGTTCAGTCTATATCACACACAGTACATTTTCTATGGCACACTCTAAAACTGAGGTATCATGCTTATCAAAGGTGTCTAAACAGCAGAAGGCATCCAAACAGCAGAAGGCATCAAACAGCAGAAGGCATCCAAACAGCAGAAGGCATCCAAACAGCAGGCATCCAAACAGGCATCCAAACAGCAGAAGGCATCCAAACAGCAGAAGGCATCCAAACAGCAGAAGGCATCCAAACAGCAGAAGGCATCCAAACAGCAGAAGGCATCCAAACAGCAGAAGGCATCCAAACAGCAGAAGGCATCCAAACAGCAGAAGGCATCCAAACAGCAGAAGGCATCCAAACAGCAGAAGGCATCCAAACAGCAGAAGGCATCCAAACAGCAGAAGGCATCCAAACAGCAGAAGGCATCCAAACAGCAGAAGGCATCCAAACAGCAGAAGGCATCCACACAGCAGAAGGCATCCACACACCAGAAGGCATCCACACAGCAGAAGGCATCCAAACAACAGAAGGCATCTAAACAGCAGAAAGCATCCAAACAGCAGAAGGCATTCAAGCAGCAGAAGACATCCAAACAGCAAAAGCATCCAAACAGCAGAAAGCATCCAAACAGCAAAAAGCATCCATAGGCATTCATTTTTTTAAACAAAATAATCTTTAACACACCTGTTACGTGAAATCCTTCTGAGGTGACACGGCTTATGTACCTCTGCTTCTCCTTCTTACTGATACCAACAGCTCCTGATCTCTGCTTGCCATTCTGACAAAAAGCTGAGAAAAGCCTTCACCAACTACTGAAATTGAAACAAAAGGGAGTCATATATCAAAATATGTCATTCTAAATGCTACAGAAATTGTTTATAACAAGTACCAGTAGAAGTTAAGTATTGGCTACACATATTCAAATCCATTATCAGTCTGAAGCAAACCCT
This sequence comes from Chiridota heheva, assembly GCA_020152595.1. Taxonomy (NCBI): domain Eukaryota; kingdom Metazoa; phylum Echinodermata; class Holothuroidea; order Apodida; family Chiridotidae; genus Chiridota; species Chiridota heheva. The sequence continues at coordinate 51,485 of JAIGNY010002466.1, read as the reverse complement.
GCAAGCATAGCACAGAAAATGCTTTCTAGCACTGAATTTTTCACTTGAACCCTTCTGAAACACATCACCTTATTATTTTCAAAAAAATGCATTTAAATTAAAGACCTCCAGGAAATAAAAATCCTTTTTTTAAGGAAAATATCAATTGTCCAAATAATGCTATGCCACCAATCCTACAAAAGAGTATTAATACACTCAAGATGTGATTTTTAAATTCCCCTGCCCATGTTGCAACCAACAAATGTCCTGAAAGCTGATGATTGGATATCATTTTAGCGGTAAACATTCACATGAAAGTGAAAATGAAGCTACAAAAAAAAAATGTTTACCTCAAGCCTTCCAGGTTAGGCTCTTTAAATTTTGTTCGGCAGAGATGACGAAGAGACTTTAAAATGAGATGATACATCTCCATCTGAAATGAAGAAAATAATGAGGCAAAATATTGAATGATTGATCATCTTTACAGTATGTACAAATTCTGTGCTCACAGATTAATAAGAGTTTAGTAATGGCCAGAAACTTAGCCTATTTATCATATGATTTACTCAAATGATAATTACTGCAATATCTTTTGTACAAACGATTACACAGATTAAATGCTTACAAATGATTATAGTGTATCTCTGAGCAAATGCTGTACATACATGAAAATTACTTGTAAATGGCTTCTGCACATAAAATGCATTGCTAACTTACAGTAATAACAGTTGATATTGACAATTTAAACACAATAAGATGGTTAGGGATTCAAATGCACAAGTTCACACAAGAGAGCCTTCCTTTGAATAATAAATCTGAAATGCGACAGCATTTTGATAAAGTACTTTTTGTTTGTACAACTTTTTTTCCAATTCACCGTTATTTTTCCACACTTTTTTGTACATATGATTAAGACGTAAGACCCGCTTGATCAAATTGAAACAAATCATCTTGGTGGGAAAAATTATGAGGAACTTTAAACTGTTAAAAGCAGGCACTCTCGAAAAATAATCAGACTCAAATTTCCGAGGTGAATGATGTAATCTTATCAATTATTAAACAATCTTTTGTGTAATCTTATGGCTCCCATGCAGTATCCCCGGCTACAGTAGCATTAAAGTCGCACGGTCCAGCATTGTAATAATCTTAATAAAAGAACGATGCATATTCATGTTGGAAGAACTTATTATGTATTGTATGTCCAAACTATGGCATATCCCTGCCGGCTGGGCAGCAAAGTCGCAAGGCCACCAGCTGTACTAAGCTAGCTTAAGTTTAAAATGATGCATATTTTTTTTTTGTATCATAATCGAGTAAATGGAGCATGACACAGAAATTACAGCCTGAACCTATTTAACTATGCCTCTCTATCTTTTTAAACCTAAAGTGATTATTTTCATGCCATGAAGTGAAGTAACACATCATAGAAAGATGATATGCAATTTTGTTCAACAATTTTTAAATGAGATTGAGAATTAAAATATTGCATGCAAAAAAAAAGAAGAGGGTAGGCATAGGCCTACGCCTATTTCCCATTGTGTATTGAATCATTGTAGATTAAATAAAAACAAATTAAGGGAAATTTCTTTTGTCTTAGCCTGCACAAACTTCTGAGCCACATTACTACAGTGCATCAAAACTGTAGTAATTTTAAAAGATTCTTGCATTCGACAGTTCGATCACTATATATAGCTTCAATTATTTTAGACCTAGGCCTAGAATGGGTCCAAGTTCTTTTCTTAGTTAGGCCCAAGGCCTATCCTGACACACTATCTTGACAAAGCTAGTACTGCAGTATTAAAACCATTAGGCTAGTGAGTATCACTCAGTATCACTTTCTTGACCTTCGATTTTTAATCTTATTCCTACTATTTTAAGACTCAATTATTTAACAATTTTCAAAGGTTTATAACCCTTGGTAAAAAGTAGTTGCCATGGAAACAAGCTGACCATCTGACCAAAAAGTGCGATTTTCTTAATTAGACAACATTGCACACATACAAGCGCTGTCAGAAGTGCATAAAGAAAGGTAAACAAGCCAACTTGACCCAGCGTCATTTGCAGGAACCTCCAAGAAATAAGCCCCAAAACACAATTTAGGCAAGCTATTTTCCCAAATTTGCTTTAGTAACCATAAATATCACCAATAATATTAAGATCTTACCAATAAAAAAATGCGATCGATTTCGGTTTTTTTTCTTAGTACTTTTGTAACGACTGCCTCTACAACTGCACATGGTTTTTATTAAGAAACTACAGCAAAATACACACTGCGCAGCCGTATAACCTACGGCACTGGTCACTTAAAAATGACCCCGAGTATAGTAATGACGTCATTTGCTGGCTTGCTCTAGCGCTCTCAGCGGCTACACACATTGCTTGAAAGGAACTTTTATGGGGCCTAGGGATGAGGGTGTTGAGTGAATCTGCAGAGGAATAGTTTAGAGCCGTGTAGGGTTTTTTGTCGGTTTTTCTTTGCCGGAGGCTACGCTCTACGACCGTCAGCTCTCCATGTGTGGAAGCTCTTTGCTAACATAGTATCGCATGTGTAAACCCACTTTATTATAGGCCTACCATCACTTACCCGTCTAATGTTTGTTCCTTATTCGAGCTACCAAGAACTAATGTTTTTTGATATGGCACTTAACGCGAAGACGCGAAGCAGAGACCTCCGTGGTGTAGTGGTTAGTGCTTTATCCTCGCCCGCACGTCCCGGGCTCGTATCTCGGTGGGACTGCAACCAGTGAGTTCACAACTGGTTATCAAAGGTAGTGGCCGTCTTGATATAATGTCCAGCACTGGGGTTAGATCTTGTTATGTTATGCAATGCTATGCTATGCTATGCTAATGTAAATGTCTTTGAAGGAAAGGTATCATCCCATGACTAAATTCAGAAGTGAAGGGTTGGGATCGGAGAAAAGCCCCTAGAAGCCCTTGGAATTTTCGTCATAAATTTTGAGAGCAAAATAATAGCAGAAATTTGATCAAAATTTAGCTGATATTCAGGCAAAAATTGCAAGCTTATGAAAATGAAAAGGAATTTCCATACCGTTTAATCAAAATAGAGAAGGCCTGAAATTTTTTACCCGGTGGCCAACGGAAGCGCTATAAGATTCACTTGCAGATTTGAGAGCCTCGGATTCGTTTGAAATGTTCAGAAGGCCAAAAGCTTGAATAAATTCAGACAAAATTTCCAGACTTAAGAATATATGTTATGAAATTAAGCGAAATAAATATTCAAAATGGTGGAAGTAATACAGTTTTAATCATTTGAGAGTCAAATAAAAGCTTAGATTTGGCCGAAAAATAAAGATATTCATTTCTAACTTCTACTTAGGCCAATAAAAAATAATTTAGGCGAAGTTTGCAAACTGATGAAAATAAGCAAATATAGTATAGGCCTACACAACAGTATAGTATTCAAAAATCTTACCTGTTGTGGCCACTGGCAGGGGACGAAGCTCCTTAAACTAAGGCTACAATTGTATTCGACAGTCAAAAAAAAGATTAGATTCGGGCGAAATTGAACTATGATTTCCACTTTCTAAGGCCAACTAGTATAGTAAATTCAGACGAAATATGCAGTAACACAGGAAAATATGTTATGGAAATAAGCGAAACAAACTGTATAAGACAAATCCTGCATTGTGGTCCCCCCCCCCCTCCCCTCTCTCCTTTCTTCCCCCAAAAGCGCTACGAGTTTAAGTAGGCCTAATTTGAGCTGTTGAGAGTCAAATGAAAGCTTTGGATTCGACATTCCGTCGAAATTTACAAGGTTGATCATTTTTCTATGGCCAAATATATAGATTATTCAAGCCCGACTAAAATGATCATTTTAGAGCAATATTATACGATAACAGTTTTACAGGGTCCCGAATTTATCATTCATAATTCCTTCTGCCGAAAATTATAAAGAGCAAAAAACAAAGATAATCACCTATTTATATTTTTTACACCGTTTCGCCATTGCCAAGCATGGGTTTTTGCCAATTTTTGAACACACATTCCTTTTATTGATTTGTACGGGACCTTATGACCCATGCTCCCGCGGAGGACCTCGGACCCAAAGGCATTTCCCCCACATTCTACCCCCTCTTCTCGGTCCTGGAAGCGGAATTGATACTTTTTCACCAGAAGGTGGTGGATGGGGTGGTACTTTTCCATTGGGGGTGGCCGCCCTTCCGCCCCGAAATTTGTGCCTGTGTCAGGTTTACACCCGAGGCGTATTTATCCTGTTGCATGTATGTCTTTAGATTTTATTGATGCGAAAACATTAGGTGTGTATGGGTAGTGTCGGGGCTTGTGTGCTTATAATGTGCACAAATTATCATATACCCTGAATACAGAATGATACTGGCTGCCGTGCATATTTCAGGTCATTATACAAATAACGAACACGTTCTGCCCTCCGACATTCAACCCCCTCCCTCCTCCCCCAGGCGGTGTAACTTGACTTCGAGTGCTGGTGTAAGACAAATTTGCCTACCCCAAATTTCCAATTGTCGGACTTATTTATAAATAGATACACGATATACACTGTGTCTAAAATCACATCACATAATAAAGTCTTAGATAAGCATTTTGGCCACCAACATTTCTTCTGAAAATTGATTAAAATACCATTAGACATATTCGGGTCAAAAAGCTGTGAAGGGGGTCGAAAATATTGCAGAAAGAAATGCTGTCACCATCAAAGATCTTTTTTTCCAAGATATTCATTCCTTATCTATTTGGGGCTGAATTTCAGGTTTGGGCGGGGGCTCCTTACATGCCGTACTGGCTGAGGACATTTTTGTCCTTCGTACATTCCCCCGGTCCAACTTCAAACAATTTAATCCTTAACAATAGGAAGCCGGAAAATATATAATTTCTTGTTAGCCAATGTTGGTGCAATTTCCTCAGCTTCTGTTTTTTCTTTTAGCTCAACATTCCTTTAAAGGATTTTGAGCTTAGCCATTAGCAAGCCAAAATCCAATTTTCGTTCAGATACGTTCGGATTTTTGCAGCGTTTATCTAATCCTAAGCGTTTATTTGACATTTTGCTGCGTTGTCATGTTTGTCTTACATATGTCGATCCATGCGTAATTATACAGAATTTTGCATTCCAAATCTCATCATAAATGACTCCAAAAATCGGTTTTCACTGGGTGCCATCCGCATGATGATTTTAGCATATAAATAACTAGACCCAGCAACAACAACAAAAAAGTTAAAACCAGTTGAAATGGTTTTAACTGGTCCCAAGTTGAAACTAGTTCAAGTGGGAAATGGTGACAGGTTTAACTGGTGTGAACTGTTTTTAACTGGTGTAAATTGTTTTCAACTGGTGTGAACTGGTCTCAACAGGTATTGTCTCTGGTTTTGACAGGTCTGAATTGTGTTTAACTAGTCTGAAGTGTTTTCAACTGGTCTGAATTGTTTTCAACAGGTGTCAAATGGTCTTAACAGATTTTTTAACAGGTCTGAAGTGTTTTCAACAGGTGTCAAATGGGCTTAACAGGTATTGTTTTTGGTTTTAAACAGGTCTGAACTGTTTTTAACTGGTCTGAACTGTTTTCAACTGGTTTGAACTGCTTTCAATAGTTGTCAAATGGTCTTAACAGGTTTTTCAACAGGTCTAAGCTGTTTTTAACAGGTGTCAAATCGTCTTAACAGGTTTATTAACAGGTCTGAACTGTTTTCAACAGGTGTCAAATGGTCTAAACAGGTTTTGTCTCTGGTTTTAACAGGAAGCAATTTTTTTAATAGAAATAACTGTTTCTGGCAGGTCAGATCTGCATTTAAAAAGTTATTTCAAATAAGGAATTTTACAAAGGTCATTGATCGCATTTCCTTTACTAACTCTGAATCAAATATTACATTGTTTAGAGAAAAAGCAAAAGCAAATTTGAATAAATAACTCAATTGGTTTCTTTTTCTTCATTCACAAGCTACAGAGCTAATATTAGGAAGTAACATATAACATGCAAATGTTGATTGAAAACATACTTTGGGAATAGCAAGATGTTTTTTTCCTGTAAAATGTCCATAGCCCTTTTTGTTATTACTAAAAAACATAATGAATAAACTATACTTAGGACAATAACAGTTTTGAACACATACAAAAAATAAAAAGCACACCTAACCAAGAAAATTTATTTTTAACCTGAAAAATTAATTATTACGATCCAATAACAATTACCTTATACTAACTTATATAACTACACATGCAATAAACTCTTACCTTATTACAAAGCAAGTTGATAAAAAAAAAGTTTTTACATATACACCCAACTCTCAATTAAAAGATATGCACATTTGGGCATGGCACGTTTTCTTATCCTTTGTCAGAAATTTTTAAAACTGTTCAGTTTTCATTTTCCGCTCCCAAACTATAAATTAAAAGATGTGCACACTTGTGCATGACATTATTTTCTATCCTTCACCAAAAATGGATTATGTTAATCTGTTTTACAGGTTGTAAAAGTCATTAATTGGAATATTGTCAGTCAAATGTGCGTGTGATTTGAATCAATCATATTGATTTTCAACGGCAAAACTTGAGTAGGAACAATGGTTACTCACAATTCAATAATTAGTAAACGGTTAGGGCACTTGCGAATGTTTAGAGTGTACACGCTATACACGCTAAACTATCAAAGCTTTAAAAAAATGGTAATGATGAACTACAGTATTGTTTATTCAAATACCGTAAGTGACGTAATAAGCGCCCAGGGCATTTATGTAAATAAAATTGCAGCACTTTTTAGGCCCAAAGTCTCTTCCTAATAAACGCTCAGGGTGCAATTCGAGCTGCTCTGTACATAAATGTGAACTAGCCCCACAATAACCAACACAAAACCATTGTGAGCGTCAAACACAATAAGTAAAGAATGTAACAAAACTTAACTTGAGTATTTAAAGTCTTAATAAGTATCATATTAATCAAATGGATTATGATATTAGTAAAAGAATCGCCAATGTGCAGTAATCCCTTGCAAATGGAGATATTTTGCACTTTAGGCCAGACCTCAACACAAATTTGATTATCAATCCCTAGTAGTTTGCTAACTCACAGGAGTCACAGCGGTTGAATTCATATATTGTAGGCCGCACTTGTAGGCCACACTTATTATTGTTAGGCTGCATAGGAAAAACCTCAAACTTTGTTGAATTTCGATTCTTATTTAAAAAATCTTGCATCCATAAAACTCTAAAATATTGCAAGATAAATATCTTAAAAATTTATTCCCTGAAAGAATAAAAAAAAAAAAAACTTTACTCCCGTGGAGCCAGCTCCGCAATCAAAATTAAAGACAAAGGAAACACTACAAATATATTTGCCAAATTGAACTATGGGTCGTTCTAAAATGACAAGTGTGGAACCAGAGGAGCCGCTCCAGGATGTATATGTGCAGTATGAGTAAAAAATTCCCATCCCAAGTACAGAACCATTGTAGATTATCCTGGTGTAGAGTATGTATGAGATTATGCAAAAATAACCATCACAAGCATAGTTTCATCCCAAAAGTCCACGCAAGGGGGTATCGATGGGAATTTGGTAAATTTATTCCAAAGTCCACGGAGCCAAAACAGGGAATGTCTGCTTAAAATATTTCTTAAAATAAATTCATTCATACTTAACTTTAGAGTTACGGGGTACTCTGCAACTAGGCCTATGCTTACAACCCCCTTCCTCCCCCCTCCCCAAATCCCAAATCATGATCCCGGAGGCCAAATCCCAAATCACGGACCAACCCCCCCAAATCCCCCCCAGAGGCCCAATCCCAAATCATGGACCAACCACCACCCCCCCCCCCCCCCTTCCTTCCACCCCTTCTTTCCCCGCGCTCCGAATACCAATACTATTTAACACTGACCCACACGTACACATATTTTCTGGAACTGCCCAATCTGATAATTTACTGAACAGACTGTATATAGCCTAGGCCTAGCCTAAGTCTATAACTGTAGTATTACATAACACTAGGTTTTTAGTCATATGTAATAACATGGTAGGCAAACAAGATTTAGAACAAAATAAATTGAATCAGATGAGGAATTTTAAGTGGAATATCTTCACATACTTTTCATAAATCAGCTAAAAACGTGTAATCTTGAAAAGAACTTTTGAATTTACATCATAAAACTCACCCTGGTTGTAAAGATGTATACATGCTCTGATTTTTTCTGACTTTTGTATAACCATAGTATAAGCTTTGTAATCCATTTTATTAATATTTCGTAATTATACCCCACAAAGAAATGTTTACATTCTTTTGTTCCCATAAACTTTTTAAAAGATCTTTCAACTTCCTTCTTCTTTTTCGGATTTTTTTATAATAATTTTGGGAGGGGAAATCAAAGTTTCAAACTTCAATTCTATCTATCTATCCTCCTCTTTTTGTTACCCCCTCCCCTTTCCTCCTCCCCTCCAAACAATGTATATATTGCAGCGGCGTATGAAGATTTTGCACATCGGGGGCCAGATTTAATTTTATCCAAAAATGGCAAACCTACAAAAATGTAAGTTTTATAACGGTAAAACTATATGTAAAGGAGAGTGGGGGAAGGGGAAGGGGGTAACATGATTAATTTCCCAAAAATGGATTTAAAACATTTCACGAAAATTGAAGCAAATTTAACCAGAATTTATGAAAATTTTACGAAAATTGAAAATAATTTCCCAAAAATGAAACAAATTTGCGAAAATTAAAAAAATTTTCAAAAATTATTAGAATTTCAAAAATGAAGAAAATTTTACAAAAAGTTAAGGAAATTTTACTAGATTTGATGCAAATTTCATGAAAATGAAGAAAAATTTCTAAAAATGAAGGACATTTTACGAAAATTCAATGCAAATTTTTAGGTGTAAAATATATTTTTCAACTGGAAATCAGAATTTTTATTCCGGAGAAAATTTCCAGTCAAGACTAACTGGTTTTAACAGGAACTTGTAAAAGTTCTTGTTGAAACAATAAATGCCTGTTAAATCTAGTTAAGCATAACTGGTTTTGACAGGGATTTGCAATAGTCCCTGTTTAACAAAATTAATGCATGTTGAATACAGTTAAACCTATCTGGTTTAAGAGGTGATGTCTTCATTACCACTTAAAAACAGTTATGACTGTTAAAACAGTTGAGACCAGTTAAAAACAGTGTGCATTTCAACTATTTTTTTCTGCTGAGATAGGACTCGGAAGGGCCAGCGAACATATCCGGAGGATAGAGAATGCTGTTTTTATGTGCCAATTGGGTTATAATATTCCGTTTGGGATTTGTTCCACACTGTAGCCAAATTTGGGGTATCACTTGTAGTTGATAGGTCATTTGGGTCATTTTACGTTTCAAAACTAAAGCTTTAAAACTAGAATATAGCTTAATGTGCTATATGTCCGAATAATACAATAGAATAACACAGGCTATACAATTTCAGTGCCTTTATATCACCAGAGTGTAAATAACCAGGAAACTTAAAGTGACAGCTCGCTGCAGTAATTCTATCTGGTTCTTAACAACAGCACAATAAGTTTTTTGTTTGCGTACAGAAAAGTCTAACGACTGAATGATGCATAAAATAAGTTATTAGCCTGATTGAACAATCATGCTATTGCAATCTAAATGAGGAAACAAATCTTCGTTCGTTCGGCTGCTCGTTTTTTGTATTCGTGTAGACGTCGTCTACCCGAAACTGTCCCGGTTCTGTGCATCTTGGTATTCGAATAATCTTGTTTGTAATGCTTGTTTTCGGCCTTGGCAAAAAGTATATTAATAGATTCGACATGTGATGTAAATGACATAGTTTAGCGCGAGAACGTAAAATTGTATTTCGTTTATACTCTCTTTTGCAGACGGTCTGAAGGTACAGTTTATTGTCTGTAATTCGCAGTATTTGATATTCTTCTGTTGTGTCGTCATAAATGAGTTCTTTCAATGTTAGAAGATGTTTGTTCAATTACTGGTAAATATGTTAATTCTAGTATTTCTGAAATCGATCGGGGCCATTTGCCTCATTTTTGATATAAAGTGTCTTTATGCTCAGCATGATACGGTAACAGGATGTAGCAAAAGCAATAATGATACGGTAACAGGATGTAGCAAAAGCAATGATGGTAACTTCCATTTTCTTTGAGATGAAAACGTGCAATTTTAAAGAATGTGAAAAGATCTTTCAAACATGTTTAATAAATGGGTTTATTTTGCACAAAAATTCAGAAATCTCGACAATATTGAGCATATTATAAATATTATTTACAAAATTCAGAAATGATTTAAAAAACCCTTCCAAAATACATTTTTGCTTCAAGTACATAACAGTATAACATTCTATCTTTGCAAATCGATTACTGCTGCATACCTGCATACTATCTATAATTTTACTAGATAGTTTCCTTTAGAAATTCATAAATTTGGGGACTCTTTGAAATCATTCTTTTTTCTTTGACAAAGTTACATGCATGGATACGATGCCATAATTATTAATGCAATTCCATCTTACATAAAGAGTTTCATAATCATTATCTGATTATACTTCTAATAACATTACAGTATACTCATAGGCGTAAGAGCTCAACTTTATTTAGAGGGTGACAGGTATATTGCCTTGCTTCACTGGCATCTGAAAATTTTGAAAAGCAAAGAAAAAAAAAACTCAATCATTCCATAAATAAATAAATATATTTTATCATTTAAAAACTGGAACAAAATAAAAATGTCATACTTATTTTGGGAATTCAAATTTTATTCAGTTTTCAGTTGTAAATAATGCAGCAATACCATAACGTTTATGCACAATAGAACACATTCTTCATTCAGTGTGAATCATAAGATCATGTCCATTAATATACCGGTATATTATGTGAAATTTCCAACATGTACAGTTTTAAAAACAGAGGGCGTTATCCATAGTATACATACAGGGTTGTTTATTATTACAAGAAATCAAAGGTAAAGTTTCAGCATCATTGTTGGGCGATTCCATATATGTCGTATGCGGGACATTCAGACACAATTTCCTTGAGAATTGGGCAGAAAGGTAAATCAACTAGAAGCCTCTGTTCCCAAGGCTCTAGCTATACCTAACTCTCACCACCACAAAGCATCATCGAAGCACTCAAGGGGGCTGTGTCATTGTAGTTTGACTCTGAATATCTTCACCTCCACTAACATTCCCCCACTCACCTTCCCCCACTCACCCCCAAAAAACCAAGGCTTTTTTGCATGAAAACTGTTTCGAATTTTCATTCCTTTCACCCAATCTTTGCCAGATTTGGTTGGCTTTTTCTTTATTTTATACCCAAAACATGAAAGCTTGCAAGATTTAAAGCGGACTTAGAATGTGTCAATCTGTAGATCTTTAGAAATGGAGCGGTGACGTTTATTTTCTGCCCATCTCTTTAATTAATCTCACCTGTAGAGTAATTAAGGCCTATCATGGATTCTACAGTTTGAACTTCTCTACATTTTCCTCTAAGATCTAAACAACTATATAAATTGAAGTTTTACACCTTATATCCAATGAACATAAATTTCTTTCGGCTACTGCTTCTTACACCGACAGACTGATCTTCAATCAGACCCTACATCACTGATGTTCTAGTATGTGATAAGTTTCTTAAAGGATTAGTCCAGGTGTCAACTAAGTCCATCTTATGTGGAACTTCAAAACAGATCTGTTTAGTTGTATTTCGTATAATGATTATCATTTGGGTGTATTTGTGTGATACTAGCATTGATTAATTGTGATTTATAATAGCGATAATTAGCTGTTTGCTCAAAAGATGGCTAGTATATTAGCGGGATTTTCCCACTGAAAGTGGGGGGAAAGTCAAAAGTCTGTGTGTGTTGGGAAATTACAAAATCACGCTAAGATACAACACATCACCACAGAAAAGTATCCAGTAGGACAAAAAATGAGGGAGGGGAAAGTACCCTTTTATTCCACTTAAATCCCGTCTACGCTCAAACCACAGTATAACCCAGATAGCACAATTTGGTTGGGCCATGGCAGTTCACGTTGGGTTTTCGTTGTTAAAATGTAAGTTTTTGGTTGGGTGCTCGTAGTTATGCGGTAGGCCTAACGGTTGGGTCAATGTTAATGTTAGCATGAGCCAACCATTGGTTACAGAACGTTGGTCCAGCATTGGGCCAATGTTAACATGCCACTCAAAATGCCAACATTTTCCAACATATTCCATCTTTACGGCCAACGTTGGCCCAACGTATAGTGTGCTATCTGGGTAATCAGGAACCATGGAGTTAGGAGGCAAGATTCCTGCACGTTTTCCAAAACTTACAAAAGTGCCTCTTTTTTTAATGAAGAGTGCCTCTTAATTACTGTCCAAGAAGCACCCAGACTTTTAACTACCCACCTACAAAAACAGGCTTAGACCATGGCACCACAAAATATATGTTGAGCTACTACATCATTGATATTCTAGTTTGACCTGTACATTAAACGTAGGCTAAAGGTAGTTGTACGTCATTTATGAATTACTCTAAGCGAGAGACGACACTGATTAAAACTATATGCAATGAATGCAATCATACAGGAACTATTACGTAGTGTGCGAAAACTCCAAAGCAGACACGAAAGCATAATCATGAGAGAGAGAGAGAGAGTTGAGCACACAATTACAATGACGGGGTCGTCGCCTGCGTATTCGTTTATGATAGTACAAATGCTATCACGAAACGCTTAATACGACCCGGACGAGAACACAGGTACGACGTACGGACAGACATAACATCGACAACCAAGTCAATGTCCACGGTTTTTGATAACCAGTTGTGGTGCACTGGCGTGTCTACCCACCCCATGATTGAACCCGGGGTCTCGTGGTCTGTAGACGGGTATGATAACCGCTACACCACAGTAGGTAGATCCATGCATAATCATGACTGCACGCGAGTGATTTGTAAGGCTGTATGGCGTCAGCAGTAAAATGATTTAGAGAGAAAACCGTTTTGTATATTAATAGCATTATGATTGACTGAGCGGGGAAATGTGGTTTTCATTAGGTTTGTCAATTTCATTGAAGTAATACAAGATTTTTTAACTTTTATGACATGATTTGGACATTGGTGAATTGTACGAATTAAAAAGCAGCTTTAAATTAAAGCCCTAAAGGGCAGAGAGCCACTTAGCAAAATTGGTATTTACAAGATAGCAAAAAGACGTGGTTTACAGTTTAAGTAAAATATTTCGCCACTTGTATGCACTCCAACTGTCCTTCTCTTAAACCATGCAACAATATATTGGTGCTAGCGCATAATTTATTAAACAGCGCATTGCCATGTGCAATTTATTATTTGAATGGGTTTAATTTTGACCTTATCATTTTCATATTCAGTTGAAATAAGATAGTGGTACTTAGATTTGATTTGCCATTTCCTTTTGATTGGAAAGGTATCGTCTCATAAATACATTTGGAAGTGAACGCCGCCGTTCTGGTAACGTCACTTCCGGTTCTCAATTTTCCTTATTGATTGCGAGAAATCTATCACTGTTTTCTATAACAAATGTAGGCCTCTATGCTTGGGTTCGATGGATGTGTGATTGATAACATCGCAGATTTTTCGCAATCAATATGAAAAATTGAAAACCGAAAACCATTCAATTCTGAATTTATTTATGGGATGGTACCTTTCCTTTAAATATATTTACATTAGCATAGCATTGCATAACATAGCATAGCATTGCATAACATAGCATAGCATTGCATAACATTAGCATAGCATTGCATAACATAGCAAGGTCTAACGTCCCAAAAGCATTCAATGCTGGGCATTATATCAAGACGGCCACGGCCTTTGATAACTAGTTGTGAACTCACTGGTTGTAGACACACCGGGATACGAACCCGCGACGTGCGGGTGAGAGGTCAAAGCACTAACCACTCCACCACGGAGGTCATTACATGCATTGTGCCGTATCTCATTTACATTACATGCATTGTGCTGTATCTCATTTACATTACATGCATTGTGCTGTATCTCATTTACATTACATGCATTGTTCTGTGTCTCATTTACATTACATGCATTGTGCCGTATCTCATTTACGTTACATGGATTGTGCTGTATCTCATTTACATTACATGCATTGTGCCGTATCTCATTTACGTTACATGGATTGTGCCGTATCTCATTTACATTACATGCATTGTGCCGTATCTCATTTACATTACATGCATTGTGCTGTGTCTCATTTACATTACATGTATCTCATTTACATTACATGCATTGTTCTGTGTCTCATTTATTACTGCATTTACATTACATGCATTGTTGTGCTCTCATTTACATTACATGCATTGTGCTGTATCTCATTTACATTATTTACATTACATGCATTGTGCTGTATCTCATTTACATTACATGCATTGTGCTGTATCTCATTTACATTACATGCATTGTTCTGTGTCTCATTTACATTACATGCATTGTGCCGTATCTCATTTACATTACATGCATTGTGCCGTATCTCATTTACATTACATGCATTGTGCCGTATCTCATTTACGTTACATGCATTGTGCCGTATCTCATTTACATTACATGCATTGTGCCGTATCTCATTTACATTACATGCATTGTGCCGTATCTCATTTACATACATTACATGCATTGTTCTGTATCTCATTTACATTACATGCATTGTTCTGTGTCTCATTTACATTACATGCATTGTGCTGTATCTCATTTACATTACATGCATTGTGCTGTATCTCATTTACATTACATGCATTGTGCCGTGTATCTCATTTACATTACATGCATTGTGCCGTGTCTCATTTACATTACATGCATTGTGCCGTATCTCATTTACGTTACATGGATTGTGCCGTATCTCATTTACGTTACATGCATTGTGCTGTGTCTCATTTACATTACATGCATTGTGCTGTATCTCATTTACATTACATGCATTGTTCTGTGTCTCATTTACATTACATGCATTGTGCTGTATCTCATTTACATTACATGCATTGTGCTGTATCTCATTTACATTACATGCATTGTTCTGTGTCTCATTTACATCACATGCATTGTGCCGTATCTCATTTACGTTACATGGATTGTGCTGTATCTCATTTACATTACATGCATTGTGCCGTATCTCATTTACGTTACATGGATTGTGCTGTATCTCATTTACATTACATGCATTGTGCCGTATCTCATTTACATGACAAGCATTGTGCCGTATCTCATTTACATACATTACATGCATTGTGCTGTATCTCATTTATATTACACGCATTGTGCTGTATCTCATTTATGTTAGGCCTACATGCATTGGTAGTGCTGTATCTTATTTACATTACATGCATTGTGCCGTATCTCATTTACATTACATGCATTTTGCATTGTCTTATTTACATTACATGTATTTTGCCGTATCTCATACATGCATTGTGCCGTATCTCATTTAGATTACATGCATTGTGCTGTATCTCATTTACATTACATGCATTGTCAGTGCTGTATCTCATTTGCATTACATGCATTGTGCCATATCTCATTTGGTGTCGCGGTATGAAACTTGCGACAGTAACGAAAAATTATGATGCATGCCGTATTCGCATTTCTTCAAAATAATGTTTAATTTGAATAGGCGTCCTTCGAATGTTCACACAAGTATATAAAAGTGATAAATTGTTAGAGATTATAGTTTGCATTAATGTTCCATCGTCATGTAAAATTTTCACTTTGGCCTAAAAAACAATAAAACCTTTGGGGAACCCCAGGAAACTACCCTCATCCGAAAGATTTTAGAGAGTAGGTCTACTTTTCAGTAAAGATCACGAAGTATATCCCAAATGTATCGCGTTTTGGTACGAAAAGGACCCCGAACTTCATTCTCTTATCATGTACAATTTCTAAAATAACATATATTTGAAAATATAATACATACTATAGAATGCATCGTGTCGCAGCTAGATATATCATTCGTTAGTGTATTTCTACTTAAAGATATATGGGCAGCTTGCAACAACTTCAGCTTCATAAGAAGAAAATAAACCATGAAAATAGCAAAAGTGTCATCAAAATCGGTCTTAAATGGATCATTTAACAGCATTTGAATTTAAGAGCCTATCTTTGTGACATCTCATAAATTTCCTTATCTTAATAATAATAATAATAATAAATAAGATTTATAATGCGCACGTATCCACCCAGAAGGTGCTCAAGGCGCCGTACAATGTGAAAAACATAAAGGAATAACAATTAAAAAAAATAACAAAAACATACATAGGAGCCTACACACGCACATACACCCACATATGTATACACAAAAACAATATTAAATAAAAGCTTTGGACATGAGATGTGTCTTTAGATTTGTTTTAAAAATTGCAAGAGAATTGGATGATCTGACATGAAGGGGTAATTGATTCCACAACCGTGGTGCAGCTATACCAAAAGACCTATCACCCCATGAGTGGTTAGATTTTTGTTCACATAAAAGTAATTTGTCACTGGATCGAAGAGCACGAGTAGGAATATATGATTTTAAAAGGTCAGAGATATAATTTGGAGCACACCCAATCAACGATTTGTAAACAATAAGCAGTATTTTATATATTATCCTATATGACACAGGGAGCCAATGCAAGTCTTTTAGGATTGGAGTAATGTGACAAGATTTCTTTGAGAGCGTTACAAGGCGTGCAGCAGAGTTTTGAATCAGTTGAAGACGGTGAATTTGTTTTTGAGGAAGACCATACAGTAGAGAATTTCCCATATCTAGACGTGAAGTCACAAAGGAATGTATGATTTGAACAGTAGCAGTAGAGTCAAGATATTTCCTTATTTTACCAATGTTTCGAAGATGAAAAGCAGCAGTGCGGGTAACCCGTGAAATATGAGAGTTCATACTCATCTTTACCTTTTGTTCTTAACCACTGTTATTTGAATGGGAGCAGTTGAAAATGACAAGGAGATTTTCATACCTTCCATTAACAGATTAAATATTAGCAGATTAGCAGGAGAAAAAAGTGACTGAAATTTAGGACAGAATAAAAAAAAAAAATTGCATTAAAGAATTTGATCCGTCCTCTTTTCATGACCACAAAATAGGGAATGCGGAACAAATTTTGAAGGGATGGAAGGGGGCTGAATCATAAATGGCGAAAATAAAAGGCGCCAATACCCTGCACACTAACTCCTAACTATATTTGGAACATATAGTGTTAAACAGGCGGGTATAAGAATCACTTCTCGGTGAGGGGGAGGAGGGGGGGGGGGGTGCACAAGTATAATTGACGTCGCTGCTTATTATAAAATCTCCTTCAATTTGGGAAAATTTTCTTGTTTTTCACGTAGCACGAACGTCATTAAAAAAATTATGTTTTGCTTTCCTTTTATTTTCCATGAAATATTTTGTGAAAAAGCCATAAAGATAAGCCAAATGAGATTTTTTGTAGTGAAGTAAGTTTTGTGCCCAAAAATGCCTCAAAATTGCCCCCAAAAAACAAATCATCAGCTAACAGAAAGCCAATTTAGCAAAAGAACTTCTTTTTGCGGCCAAACAAGTTTCAAGCCGCCGCTATTTTCAAGAGGACGCTTTTTTCAAGATTGGCTTTAAAAGGTCATAAAAAGCCAATATACCAATTCTGATGAGTGTTATCTTATATCAATCGGCTATTTGAAGCCCTTCCGGCCTTCCTCCCATAGATGCACCAAGGAACTACTATACCTTTACACAGCAGTTCTTTGGACGCACAACCTAATAAACTTTGAGCTCTATATTTTTAGCCTGTCAATGAATTTATGAATATACAATTTTGTTTTGAAAAATGTAAAATGTACTTTGCATGCAATCCTTAGCTGCTTAGTATATTGGAAAAATTTGATAACAAAAGTATATGTTCTGTTTTGATGGTAATTCGTATTCATTTCCTTATTTGACTTCAAAGCAGCGGCGTCTTTGCTCTTCTGTTTGCGTAAAGTCTCATGACCCCTGAAGCTGAAATTATGCAACGACTTACGGGCGCCTCTTTTAAAATGTTGTTTATTTAAAATTTTGTCATCTTTTATGCTTTCATATTGTGTATTAATTGCCTTTTGCTACTCAAAAATGTGTAAGTTTGATTGTATTGAAGGCTTTGCAATTAATAGATGCTAACAGGTTAATAAGCCTGAACAATTAAAGTTTACTCTATTAATAATTTGTACAGTCAGACAGAACATCATTTGTGGGTGGTGATTAAACAAAAATAGTATACTGCGGGTATACAGATATAGAAAACGATCGTTGAATTGATGATTACGAAAAGGTCAGTCTCTTACAGCTCTACGTCACAAAAATTTCTTAATTCAAGGAACGAGAAGGCATTTTAGCCCCTCCCCCTCCCCCTCCTGGACCTCTTATGATTACCTGTTTTGTATTTTTCATGTTTCTGAGATACGGTTGCAATTTTCTCAGCAAGCAAGCGTAATTTAAAGGAGGTGGAAGCTCTTTGGTGTGTGTGTGTGTGTGTGTGTGTGTGTGTGAAGGGGGGGGGTGCGACATCCGCGTTTTGAGGTAAAACATTTCCATATACATCGGGCTCCACGTTTCCCTTCATCATTCATTGCAACATTAACTCCATCATTGCTTTTCAAAAAAATAATACATTCGATAATGAAAATCAGTTACATCAAGCTAAAAATGAATGTTTTTCAGCTGGGTTGTAGTGGAACTGGTATATAGGTTTCAATGCTAAGATAGAGTGGGTATAGGGCCACTGTTTAGGGCATCTGGCAGGCCCTATGTAGTGGATAATTTGTCTTGCAGGAGCCATTCTGTGCTATGTACCTATTCATTTGAAATTGGTTTCATGTGGTACCTCCAATGTTTGATCCTGCCCAAATTTGGGGGCCCTTTTGGGGTGTCTGGCTGGCCCTATGCATTACTGGTGACCTATCTTCCCTTTCGTATTTTTTTTTGATTTACAGCTTAAACTGTTTATGAATTTTTGTTCCAAAATTCGGTAAAATCTAAAAAATATATACAAAATCTAAAAAAAATTGAAAATTGTATAAATCATGTCTTGAAATCGAAAGGATTTAGTCTTATAGATTATGATTAGTGAATTGTATTGGTCATGAGTCAGAATATATTTAATGTCTAAAATGTGAAAAACCAAATAAGGCGACCTTAGATAATTAATCAGCAGACCATCATTTTCTTTTCTTGCTGAGAATGAATGTAACGCAGTATATCAGTATAAGTTAGACCAGATGGTCCAAATTCACACTCAGTCTTCAACGAGTCAGTGGCACTAAGAACCCAAATTTAAGGCGCTCCACGAGCTGAAGGGTGAAATTTGTGGTATTTTGCTTGACCTTTGTGTTACTTTCTTCAATCTGTCAATAAAAAGATCAATTATGATATCTGAATAAAGGGACTTTGAAATATTTTGATATTTTAAATAACACCTGTTTATTTTTGTAAAGGGACACCTTTAAATCTTTACAAAGAAGAAGGGAGGGGCACGTTAGTTTATGCCATGGCAAAGGACCGTGTCAAGATTTGTCCATTCCAAAGATTCCCCACTAATGAAATTTAGGATGACTCGCGCACTCCCAAATGTAGGGCTGTTGCCACTTGGCCCCCAACTTTGTCTTTAGGGGAAATTGAGAATAGTGTATATATGCGCGCGAAGCGCGTGAAATTTGACAATGTTAGTCTTTTGATCTGTTTATGGCGATATTTATGTCGCTTTCTTTAATGAAAATATATGGTAGAGCAGGGTCCATTTCTAAAAAGGGCACTTGTTCTCTTTGAAAGGACACTTTTCTATCTGAAAAAGGGCAATTTTTCCGCAGAAAAAAGGCACTTTTCCTCTCTATAAAGGGAAACTTTTAAAACTTTTGAGAAAAGTGGGGACATGTGCCTCCGGTTCCGCCACCTTTGCATTGCTATGTTTCTTGAGGAACTGCGCTTCTTTCCTGTTGCAATCAACAAGTGGGGAAATGATTTCTTGGGTCATAATCTGATCATGTTCTGGATTGGTTATTTACTATTCGCAACTAGGAAATAACGATAAAGGAAGGTGTATATGGCGATCGACGAATAAGGAAATAGTCAATATCGATTTAGGAAATAGGAAATAACGATAAAAGAACAGGTATATAGCGAGCGACGAATAAGGAAATAGTCAATATCGAATAAGGAAATAGGAAATTACGATAAAAGAACAGGTATATAGCGAAAGACGAATAAGGAAATAGTCAATATCGAATTAGGAACTAGAAAATAACGATAAAAGAATAGGTGTATAATGTATATAGCGAGCAACGAATTAGGAAATAGTCAATATCGAATTAGTAACTAGGAAATAACGATAAGAGAACAGGTATATAGGGAGCGAAGAAGAAGGAAATAGTCAATATCGATTTACGAACTAGGAAATAACGATAAAAACAGATAAATAGGGAGCAACGAATTAGGAAATAATCAATATCGAATTAGGAGCTAGGTAATAACGAGAGAGAGAGAGAGAGTTGAACACACAATTACAATGACGGGGTCGTCGCCTGCGTATTCGATTATGATAGTACAAATGCTATCACGAAACGCTTAATACGACCCGGACGAGAACACAGGTACGACGTACGGACAGACATAACATCGACAACCAAGTCAATGTCCACGGCCTTTGATAACCAGTTGTGGTGCACTGGCGCTAGGTAATAACGATAAAAGAACACGTATATAGCAAGCGACGATTTAAGAAATAGTCAATATCGAATTAGGAACTAGTAAATAACGATAAATGAGCAGATATATAAAGAGGAACGAATTAGGAAATAATCAATATCGAATTAGGAACTAGGAACTAGCGAATTAGGAAACGGCGAATTAGGAACTAGGAACAAGGAAATAACGATAAAAGAGCAGGTACTTAGCCAGCGACGAATAACTTGAAAAAGATAGCCAATATTTAATCAGGAACTAGGAAATAATGATAAACAGATAAAAGAACTGGTATATAGCAAACAACGAATAAGGAAATAAATAATATCGAATTAGGAACTAGGAACTAGTGAATTAGGAAACGGCGAATTAGAAACTAGGAACCAACTTCACACACCCATAAGAACCCCCAAGTTTGTCAAGAAAGTTTCGCGCCTTAACATCAGCGATATTCGGGTTTTTCCACATGTTAGATAATCGAACATCTCAAGGCCACCGAAAATTTACGCATCACTGCCCCCACACGCCGTACATACAGTGTACAATTATACATACCTTGTACGTACGGGGTTTATTTCGGGAATGGTTTAAGGGGACACAGCGTGTACATTATTAAAGAAATAATTAATGAGGGCGCCGCGAGTAGTAATGTCTTAGATGTTGGGACACAATATTGGCATGTCAATTTCAGCATGTCCTATGTTAGGACTGATAGGGAAAACATTTACTGAATTCATGGCCGCCAAGAGAATCGTCAAGCACCCGGTCAAACTAGCCAACTGGGGTCGCTCATTCCTGGAACATTTCTGAAAAGCAAAAAAATATCTTCAGCTGTTATATTAGTTCGATTTATAACATTTTCGAAATATGTCCTGAATTTGCTCCTGTGGTTTTTATATGGTCAATTTACGTTTTTGATTGTATCTAAATATCCTTAGGTACATTTGGAGGACCCGGGAACAACTTCCATCCTGCCCCAGCTCTCGACGGCACGGTCGGCACTGAATTAACTGCTTTATTAAATTCAGCAGATTTTTTTTTTCGTTCAAAACAATGGATTTACATATAAATAGAGAAGACTACCTGCCATTTACATTGCATAAATTTGAATAATATGATCTGAAAATTCAAGAAATCCTTGAATGGCCAAATTTAAACCAAAATTTTGACAGAATATTATACTATATACAAGGATGTAAATATATTGACTCGATTTAACATAATTGTTTCCTTTTCTTCAAGCTGACCGGTATATGCTATATATGATTTTATATTCACGAGATGACAGATTGACAGAGAAATTTATTTTGAAATGAAAATTTGTTAAATAACATCAAAAGCACACGTAGTTTCCTCTAAGTTACGGTTAATCAACATATTATTGAATTATAATAAGTTTGAAAACAATAAGTTAATTCAAGGAAATTCTATATTTTTAAAATGATTTGCATATTAATAAAAGAAAGGCCTAATAGTTCAAATGCTGTAACATCAGTCCAGTCTACGCTCCCGATTGGGAGATCGAGACATACGCAGTGACCATGATTTAAATTGTTGCTAAGATGTTCAGCCATTATTATTATTTTGTTAAAAAAAAAAAAATTGGCTTTTGAAAATCTGTATTTCTAATGTTGTATACTTTGGAAATGATATTGGAATTAATATTTTTGTATAATTTGAGCTTTTGCTGGTGATTAACATGTTGAGATCTCCTGCTCAGAATATATTGAAAATAATTTTTAAAGAATTAGTTAAAATTCCCTGGTGAAATATTAGAGCGATTTCAATTTGGAAAGAGGCATTGCGGTTTATAATGACAAAATATCTCCCGATCGGGAGATCTCCCGTTCGGAAAATCTCCCGTTCGGAAGATATTCCATTCGGAAGATATCCCGTTCGGAAGATATTCCATTCGGAAAATCTCCCGTTCGGAAGATATCCCGTTCGGAAGATCTCCCGTTCGGAAGATCTCCCGTTCAGAAGATCCACCGTTTAGAAGATCTCCCGTTCGGAAGATCTCCCGTTCGGAAGATCTCCCGTTCAGAAGATCCACCGTTTAGAAGATCTCCCGTTCGGAAGCGTGGACCGGACTGATTTATGGCATAGCTTTACCCACTTAAACTCAAGTGTTTGTCCATAGATCTTTAACCCTTACTCTACCACGCGGCGATATTATCGCCGTTTTGGGTGCCCCATTCTTGACCCCGCGTCCCAACCGCGTTTAAAAAAAAAATGCTGGTAAAGTAAGGGTTAAGTAGTGTGTTTTTCTTGTATTTCAACAGAACATGGAAGCTATCAACCGGCAGCTCTCTTGGTTTCATCCTCTACGCCGTCTCGCACACGTTTTGTTCCCGCGTCTCATTGTATGGATTCTACCCATTCCAGAAAGATGCCATGGGCAACCCAGTCTTCCATCATTATTACGACAGCAGTTTTTATAACTTCAGTACCCCAAAGCACAACATGTCACAGGAATACTTCCTATTCCAAAAACTACATCAGGAGAATAAGGTAAACATGGTTCAAGGTAAATGTAGTAGACGAGCGCCTTGACAAAATAATACGGCGTAACGAGTTAAATGTTTTGATTTTTAAAGCGCAGATAAGTAGCATATACATTACATTTAAATCAGTGAAAACCGACACTTGTTTATTTTTTTTTAATTCAGGTGTAATTATGAATAATTATGCCACATAAATTATGCCACAAAGATGCGCATCCTAAGAATAAGCTCTTTGAGACAACAAACATGTTCAAAATATCAAACTATAGAAAAGGTGTAACATATTTAGAATCATTTCATTAATCTATTCATTTATTCATATATTTATTTCAAAACTTGAAAGTGTAGAAAGAACTCCCTATGTCTCTCTGGAACTAGGGCTCTGATCATAGATTTGTATAGGTTGATGCTGAATCCTAATGATCCTGAATGTTGGTAATTTCCATCGGGCTAGACAGTCCGGTGGCATGCTTATTAATAAACAACATAAATGTTCCTATTAATGGAAACATTTTGCTACATGGAAGCCGTCATTTTGTGATATTTCCCATGATGCTTTCGTTAAAGCCTCATGCAATGTTACATTTTTCAAATTTCAAAAATACCTTTCTTACTGTCATGGCTACAACTTTCCCTCTCCCATTTGATAAGTTCACCACGCCGTTTTCGAAATATTAGATAAAATAGACAATAGAGCTAGGCTTTTAGGCGCGAAACGGCCATTTTGAAAATTCAAATGTATTTCAACACAATGATTTTTAATACTTCAATTAAATCAATTAGAAACTATGACATTTTATCGCAACATCTGACCAATATGGCTGCATGACCTCA
>JAIGNY010002466.1:0-22500 GCA_020152595.1 Chiridota heheva | reverse complement strand
GTTTGCTGGGGTGGTTGTGTCTCCAAGCATGACACCTATAGAATCAATTCTGTCAACAGAAGAGCGAGTCGACTTTTCAATAAAAGCAATTTACCAAATATAGACTCATTCTACCACTCCAATCTCGATCGCAAACTTAAGTCCCTCCTCGCGGACACCAACCATCCATTACACAATGAATTTATGAATAGGTTGATTGCCAGGAGTGGTAGAATGAGGCTTCCAGCTATCGCCACAAATCGTTTTAGAAATTCCTTTGTGCCAAAAGCCATTTCCTTTCATAATGCCAACCACTCCAGATAGCCCATTGTGCAATAATTCATATGCAATTTTCTATTTTATTATTTTCATCATTGTGTATATTTACTCTTTTATCTTTTAAATGTTTTCAGCTTTTTACTCATTTCATTTTATGTATCATGATTGTATCTTGCGAGCTGAAATTGCCCAGTTTCTGGTGCTTAATAAAGTTGATTGTATTGTATTGTATTGTATACATACCACTTGAATCCAATGTATCTTGCTCGATATAATATTTTTACATGCTTCAGCAACAACAAAAAATTACATTGTTCAGCAAAATCATATAAAGCCTCACCCACTACGCCTATTAATTAATTTCAACGTTTCTATACCATGAACATGTACACAACAGTTCGCATCATAATTATGCAAAATTTGAAACAAAACAGACGTTCGGTTGTAAAAATCTGAGCATTTTAAGATTTTTACATTAAGCCCCGCATCATGATACGCAAGACATCACTATCAAAAACAATAAGGCACATCTACGAACCGTGCTGCGTATGGATCTTGAGATATTATTATCCACACCCTTTTCTGCTGTAAACTTGTTCCAATATACAGGGCCGCCGACATGGGGGTCAACCGGGGGTAATGCCCTTGGACACGGTGTTATAATGAGCCCGGGTCATAAGGGATTGTACACATTATATGAGGATCATGAGGATCTATGTGTGGTCCGGATCCACAATTTTCCCCGGGCCCCGCGATTCCCCTCGACGACCCTGCTGAAATATGATTCTAAGCTTAATAAGTTCTCATTAAGCCAAGGAATTTTGGGTGAAAGTTCCTTGATTAAGTAGTGAAAAAACTACACCAAATCTAATCTAAATCAATAAATCAATCAATCATCAGTTTTTGACATATGCTGATGACAAACAGACAAACGCAGACGAAAACATAAACAGATAATCATCTAAAATCGTTCAGTTGCTTAAACTTATTCGTCCTATGATTGATAAAATACAGCACTCATGCATTGATTGTTAGAATTTGACCAGAGTGCAGCATTGTATATTGTAATCAGGGCCACATTTCTTAAGTTCACAAATTAGGAGAGTGGGGAGAGGTGGGAGGATGGCAATGAAACCACATAGTGTTTTTCAAATACTATTTTCATTTGTTTTTTTCATTCTACCTGAAAGTGGGAGAGAAAGGATAACAAATTGGCCTCTCCCATTGCGCAAGACACCGGCGGTCCATCGGCAGTTCCCCAGCGACAAAGATAGTGATTCGCTAATGGCAAAGTGAACGAATGAACGCTAATGAACAGCTTAACGAATTTTAAAGAAAAAAAACTTTACTTTGCACTAATGATTCTGAGGGAAATTTCCCTGTTTCCCCCTCCTCCCCGCCCCTCTCATGCTGGCTACGGCCATTCCGGTAACCACTCTGCCCCCTAAATTGTTTGCAGTAAAAGGTTAAAACTCTCAGGGCTTTCGAACAACTTCCTGTATCCAGCGATGTAGGAACCACGGGGCAACGGGCGACTGCCCCATTGCCCTAGAGTATGGGCGCGAAGGGGGCAGGAGGTGCCCTTTTGGAATTTAAGGCGGACGGGGAAGGAGGTGCCCTTTCGAAAAGTTGAGAGTGGAAGTTTCATAAAGTTATTCTAAAAGCTTGAAAACAAATCATCCACTCACTCACAAATATTGACACAGTGTATACAAAATGTAGCATACATTTAGTATCTATTTGACACAATTAAAGCATGATCATTTACCAGGGACCTGACATTGAGGGTCGTGCATGATGGGAGGGGCATGTCCCCATTAATTTTGAAAAACTTATTCGCCCAATTGCCAACATTTGATCCCTAATTTCAAACCCATTGGCTGGGGAAAATCACGCTAAGATACACAACTCACCACACAAAAAGTATACCTTTGGAAAAAAAAGTGCCCCCAAATTCCGCCATGATGTTCAAACCATACGTGTAGGAACCGGGGACCAGGGCACGTTCCCCCAATTTTCGAAAACTGACGAAAGGGCCCTGTTTTGAAAATGAAAAGTGCCCCTAAATTAGTGTCAAAAAAGTGTCCTCACTTGATTTCCTGCCCCCCCCCCTTCCCTTTCCCCTAGTTCCTTCCGATACCCCTGCCTGTATCGTATTATAAAATGCATTTTTTTTTAATCTTTTCGTAATTCAAGCAAGTAATAAAATGAGGGTGGGGAAGGGGCCACAATTCCTGATTTTATCAATTTTTTAAATCTTATTTAAATAATTTATCCAATTTGACCTCCCAATTAACTTGCAAGAAAGCTTTCAATCGGGAACGTAGGTTAAATCTTCGCAGGGGCAAGTTTGACCGCGTCACTCTTCCACTTACGTCTCTGCCCTGAGATTCAAAAATAATGTTTCCTGCCAATAGGAATCATCACGTTGCATACATTACTGTAAATTGGGGGCAAGAATTGCTCCGGCACCTCAGGCTACGCCACTGATTCTAATAAAACTCCTTGATAATAGCTTCTGTAAGCTGAAGTGCCCGCGAGGGCAGAAACAGCAAACACCACCACTAGCATCTGTCCGGGGCATCTGTCCGGGGCATCTGTCCGGGGCATCTGTCCGGGGCATCTGTCCGGGGCATCTGTCCGGGGCATCTGTCCGGGGCATCTGTCCGGGGCATCTGTCCGGGGCATCTGTCCGGGGCATCTGTCGGGGCATCTGTCCGGGGCATCTGTCCGGGGCATCTGTCCGGGCATCTGTCCGGCATCTGTCCGGGCATCTGTCAGGGCATCTGTCCGGGGCATCTGTCCGGGGCATCTGTCCGGGGCATCTGTCCGGGGCATCTGTCCGGGGCATCTGTCCGGGCATCTGTCCGGGGCATCTGTCCGGGGCATCTGTCCGGGCATCTGTCCGGGGCATCTGTCCGGGGCATCTGTCCGGGCATCTGTCCGGGGCATCTGTCCGGGCATCTGTCCGGGGCATCTGTCCGGGGCATCTGTCCGGGGCATCTGTCCTTTCAAGTTGAAATTCAAATGTTCAATAGCGAAGGCCCTTTTGTTTCACATATAAAGTGCAAGCGCGCCAATGTAATCTCGTCAAAAACATGTCGTCAGGAGCAGCCCAGCAAAATGGATAAATCGACTGGCCACAAACAACTTTGTCTTGAATATTTCGATAGTCAGAAACAATGTAGCAAAAGAAAAAGGTATATTTAAGGAACCTAACTCTACCTAAATCATAGCTTTAGCTTTTAGTAGCTTATTTGTTATAGCAAATCTTACCTTTAGTTGTTTTTGAATATAAAAAAAGAAGAACTGAATATGACATTTCTCAAGCTCACACAGTACAGTCAAGGTAGCACGGAACTAATTATTTGCCCATTGTAAAACCGATGATGAAAGAGTCTAATTTTGGGTTTCTAAGTTTGTACCAGAACAGGGCAGTTTCGCAAACTTTTGCAATGTTTTCTGAAAAGTGCCATCTAATATCTTTCGGATGATGGTATGTTCAATAGGGGTTGACCTACGGTTTTGGCCCTCTTTTATAGGCTAAAGTGAAGAGGTGTTGTACACCCTCACCAATGACACAAGTTTTGGTTTGGGTCCATGGTGAAATAGTTCCCTATGAAACTATTTCTGAAACAGATTTTGCCAAGTTTGGATATGCATAGTCAAGATATATCCCTTCTCTACCATTACTGAAATTTGCAACTTCTCAGCTTTCTACCCCATGAAATTGGATCTCTCGAAAATATTTGTATTAGGCCCTAGGCTTTTCTCTGGGGGATCTCCGCCAATGGCAGTTTGGGCTGGTGGACTTGAATATCAGATATCACATCACTGCCATTGCACAGGGTCATTCCAGTTTTAGTCCACCCCCTTCCTTACTACCCCTACCTTCCATGGACAAAATTCTATAGAATATATTCTCAGGACAGTTTTTTGTCCCTGTGAGCATTTTCCACCTCTCATCAATCTTCACTAGAGGAGTTGCCCCCTGACCCCAGACCACCACTCCACTGGATTTAGGATTATTGAAAGGGCCAATTGATTGCTCCAGAGAACAGGTCAGGAGTAGCTCTGAAAAGTAGCTCTGAAAAAATGTTAATGATGATCAGTTTTGTCATTCTTGGTATATCGAAATTGATTTGTATTGTCATATTGGTAGTTAGGGTTAGGCCTATATACCTGTCTTACTGCACATGGCTGAAGCTTAAGGCCGCCGAGACTTTTGAGACCCCAAGGCAGACTCAAACTTTGGGGCTCCTGTACCAGAACAAATCTGAAGAGAAAAAATAAATAAAAGGCCATCAGCTATTAAGAGCTATTTCATATCAAGTCCTCTTTCATATTAGATGGACATGCTTAACCTCTGAACTAATCTTTTAAATTAGCGAAAGCGGAATTTGAAGACATGTTACAGTTAGGCATTATTTGTCAGTCACAATACAGTTGGCCATCCCCATCCACACATGCTTCAAAGAAAACTGGAGATTGGCGTTCTTGTGGAGACTATGAAGCCCTAAATAACGTTACTATTTTAGATCGTTATCCTATTCCTCAGAAAACTGGAGATTGGCGTCCTTTTGGAGACTACGGAGCCTTTAATAACGTCACTATTCCAGATCATTATCATATCCCACAGAAAACAGGAGATTGGCATTTCTGTGGAGACTATGGAGCCTTAAATAACGCCAGTATTCCGGATCGTTATCCTATTTCACAGAAAACAGGAGATTGGCGTTTTTGTGGAGACTATCGAGCCTTAAATAACGCCAGTATTCCAGATCATTATCATATTCCACAGAAAACAGGAGATTGGCGTTCTTGTGGAGACTATCGAGCCTTTAATAACGTCACTATTCCAGATCGTTATCCTATTCCTCAGAAAGCAGGAGATTGGCGTCCTTGTGGAGACTATGGAGCCTTTAATAACGTCACTATTCCCGATCGATATTCTATTCCTCAGAAAACAGGAGATTGGCGTTCTTGTGGAGACTATGGAGCCTTAAATAACGTTACTATTTCAGATCGTTATCCTATTCCTCAGAAAGCAGGAGATAGGCGTCCTTGTGGAAACTATGGAGCCTTTAACAACGTCACTATTCCAGATCATTATCATATCCCACAGAAAACAGGAGATTGGCGTTTCTGTGGAGACTATGGAGCCTAAAATAACGCCAGTATTCCCGA
This sequence comes from Chiridota heheva, assembly GCA_020152595.1. NCBI lineage: Eukaryota > Metazoa > Echinodermata > Holothuroidea > Apodida > Chiridotidae > Chiridota > Chiridota heheva. Next base: position 17,055 of record JAIGNY010002466.1, on the reverse strand, counting down.
TCGTTATCCTATTTCACAGAAAACAGGAGATTGGCGTTCTTGTGGAGACTATCGAGCCTTAAATAACGCCAGTATTCCAGATTATCATCATATTCCACAGAAAACAGGAGATTGGCGTTCTTGTGGAGACTTTCGAGCCTTTAATAACAGCAGTATTCCAGATCGTTATCATATTCTACAGAAAACAGGAGATGTGCGTCCTTGTGGAGACTATAGGGCCTTAGATAACGCCACCATTCCAGATCGTTATCCTATTCCACATATTTATGATTTGCTTCTTATATGAGTGGAAAGATGGTTTTCTCTACGATCGATCTTGCTCGTGCCTATCATTAAATTCCAGTTGAAGCAAATGACGTGTCTAAGAATGCCACTATTACTCCTTTTGAAATGTTTGAGTTTATTAGAATGTCTTTTGGCCCCAGGAATGTAGCCCAAACCTTTCAACGTTTTATAGATCAAGTTTTGTGTGGACTGCTTTTTATTTTTGCGTAAATTGATGACTTGTAAGTCGCCAGCTCAAGCATTATGTACATTTATAAGAATTTTTTCTTCGATTAGACCAATATGGAGTGGTCATAATCCAAGAAAAATGCATTTTCAGTGTTGACTCACTAGAATTTGTGGGTCACATTATTGCGAAAGATGGGATAAGTCCATTGCCAGACAAAGTCTCCGCAGTGCAGCAATTTCCGCCACCAGACAGCTAACGAAAGTTACGGGAATTCTTAGACTTAGTGATTTTTTATCGTAGATTTATTCCATCTTATTAACACATAGCAAAACCTTTCACTGACATGCTTTTGGGTAAAGTCAAAAACAAATCCATCCAGCACAAGCTTTTTAAAACTTACTCTCTTAAATGTGAAAATTCAAAATTCAATGTAATAGATTAAGTGTTCAGTCTTTCAACGTCTCGAATTACATAAATTAGGGAGTGACCAACCTAATAGATTGAAAGTAACTCTTAGGACAGACTGAAAATTTTCACATCAAAGAAAGAGTGAAAATTTGTATTTAATCTAATAAACTGATTAATCAATCTTGTAAAAGATTGGTATATAAGATCTCAAGACAGGCTAACAAATTTAGCTTTTGAGACTGCAAATCCAATATTAATTTCAATCTAAAAGAATTATTACCGATGTTAACAATCTTAGATACACCAATACCTTTGACACACAAAGTATAGATGACAAAGATTTGCAAATTCCATTTCATCCCTTCAACTCCCAAAACGTTTTAGAAAAAAGGCTTTTTCTCAATTTTCTTTTCACTTTCTATCAACAAGTTTACTCTGAATAAAAGCTTAGACTTGAAACTTACATTAATGTACATGATAATTTTCAGTCAAACATGCAAATATTATTTTTTTGACCTCAGCATTTTTTAAATAATGCACACAGTAGGCTACATACTGTATTGTTATGTACACGAAGGCGTACATAATGTGCAGCACTACTGGGCGTGCCGCCTACAATGTACACACACACAACGACATGACAACACGGTACAAAGATCTGCAGGTTGAAGACAGTATAACGCTGCATGTCGACCATCACCTGTTCTGTCACTGTTCTTGTATATACCTGTCACAGCTTGACTATCGGTATCTTTACCTTCAAATGGTTCCTTCAGCTTGTCATCTTCATGAAATGTTCAAATTTCCTCTGGAAAACATCCCGTTCTGCATGTCTGCTGTAGGTAGGTCGCCATTTTTCATACTCATTGCCAGATTGCGTAGTTAAGGTAACATCGGCGGCGCTTGGAAACGAAAGCGCCGCCAGTTGTCTTCGACAAACTGCTAAACGGTACACCGCCTACTGCAAAATATGAGGTGCCAACGACTAGCTACAATGGAACATCTGAAACTGGATAAGAAAATATAGTAAAAGTAGCTAAAGCTTGCTTTATCATGTTTATTCTCTAAATTCCTTCGATCGAAAATTTCAATCTTTTCTTCTAAATCTATAAGATTATTTTTTCCATTCTTATTGATTAAAATGGCATTGGGAAAACAAAATAGTCCAAAGTTTTTATTTGGTTTTTCAGTCGGTAAAAAGATTGGAAAGCATTTTATAATTGTCCAATCAGAGCCGAATATGCACGTTTCTCAAACTTTTTGGGTCCAATCAGTACGCCGCGCCATGTTACCTTAACTACGCAATCTGGCAACGAGTATGAAAAATGGCGACCTACCTACAGCAGTCATGCAGAACGGGATGTTTTCCAGAGGAAATTTGAACATTTCATGAAGATGACAAGCTGAAGGAACCATTTGAAGGTAAAGACACCGATAGTCAAGCTGTGAAAGGTGTATATAAGAACAGTGACAGAACAGGTGATGGTCGACATGCAGCGTTATACTGTCTTCAATCTGCAGATCTTTGTTACGTGTTGTCATGTCGTTTTTTGTGTCTACATTGTAGGCGGCACGCCCAGTAGTGCTGCACATAATGTACCCTTCGTGTACATAACAATACAGTATGTAGCCTACTGTGTGCATTATTTAAAAAATGCTGAGGTCAAAAAAAAAAAATGTGCATGTTTGACTTGAAAATTATCATGTACATTAATGTAAGTTTCAAGTCTTAGCTTTCATTCAGTGTAAACTTATTGATAGAAAGCTTAAAGAAAATTGAGAAAAAGCCTTTTTTTCTAAAACGTTTTGGGAGTTGAAGGGATGAAATGGAATTTGCAAATCTTTGTCATCTATACTTTGTGTGTCAAAGGTATTGGTGTATCTAAGATTGTTAACATGGTAATAATTCTTTTAGATTGAAATTAATATTGGATTTGCAGTCTCAAATACTAATTTTTTTAGCCTGTCTTGAGATCTTATATACCATTTTTTTACAAGATTGTTAATCAGTCTATTAGATCAAATACAAATTTTCACTCTTTCTTTGGAGTGAAAATTTTCAGTCTGTCCTAAGAGTTACTTCCAATCTATTAGGTTGGTCACTCCCTAATTTATGTAATTCGAGACGTTGAAAGACTGAACACTTAATCTATTACATTGAATCTTAAATTTTCACATTTAAGAGAGTAAGTTTTAAAAAGCTTGTGCTGGATGGATTTGTTTTTGACTTTACCCAAAAGCATGTCAGTGAACGGTTTTGCTATGTGTTAATAAGATGGAATGAATCTACGATAAAAAATCACTAAGTCTAAGAATTCCCGTAACTTTCGTTAGCTGTCTGGTGGCGGAAATTGCTGCACTGCGGAGACTTTGTCTGGCAATGGAGTTATCCCATCTTTCGCAATAATGTGACCCACAAATTCTAGTGAGTCAACACTGAAAATGCATTTGTCTTGGTTAATGACCACTCCATATTGGTCTAATCGAAGAAAAAATTCTTATAAATGTACATAATGCTTGAGCTGGCGACTTACAAGTCATCAATTTACGCAAAAATAAAAAGCAGTCCACACAAAACTTGATCTATAAAACGTTGAAAGGTTTGGGCTACATTCCTGAGGCCAAAAGACATTCTAATAAACTCAAACATTTCAAAAGGAGTAATAATGGCATTCTTAGGCACGTCATTTGCTTCAACTGGAATTTAATGATAGGCACGAGCAAGATCGATCGTAGAGAAAACCTTCTTTCCACTCATATAAGACGCAAATCATAAATATGTGGAATAGGATAACGATCTGGATTAGTGGCGTTATTAAAGGCTCGATAGTCTCCACAAGGGCGCACATCTCCTGTTTTCTGTAGAATATGATAACGATCTGGAATGGTGGCGTTATCTAAGGCTCTATAGTCTCCACAAAGACGCACATCTCCTGTTTTCTGTGGAATAGGATAACGATCTGGAATGGTGGCGTTATCTAAGGCTCTATAGTCTCCACAAAGACGCATATCTCCTGTTTTCTGTGGAATATGATAACGATCTGAAATACTGCCGTTATTAAAGGCTCGATAGTCTCCACAAGGACGCATATCTCCTGTTTTCTGTGGAATATGATAACGATCTGGAATAGTGATGTTATTAAAGGCTCTATAGTCTCCACAAGGACGCACATCTCCTGTTTTCTGTGGGATATGATAACGATCTGGAATGGTGGCGTTATTTAAGGCTCGATAGTCTCCACAAGGACGCACATCTCCTGTTTTCTGTGGAATAGGATAACGATCTGGAATGGTGGCGTTATCTAAGGCTCGATAGTCTCCACAAGGACGCACATCTCCTGTTTTCTGTGGAATAGGATAACGATCTGGAATGGTGGCGTTATTAAAGGCTCTATAGTCTCCACAAGGACGCACATCTCCTGTTTTCTGTGGAATAGGATAACGATCTGGAATGGTGGCGTTATCTAAGGCTCTATAGTCTCCACAAAGACGCATATCTCCTGTTTTCTGTGGAATATGATAACGATCTGGAATAGTGATGTTATTAAAGGCTCTATAGTCTCCACAAGGACGCACATCTCCTGTTTTCTGTGGGATATGATAACGATCTGGAATGGTGGCGTTATTTAAGGCTCTATAGTCTCCACAAGGACGCACATCTCCTGTTTTCTGTGGGATATGATAACGATCTGGAATGGTGGCGTTATCTAAGGCTCTATAGTCTCCACAAAGACGCATATCTCCTGTTTTCTGTGGAATATGATAACGATCTGGAATAGTGATGTTATTAAAGGCTCGATAGTCTCCACAAGAACGCCAATCTCCTGTTTTCTGTGGAATATGATAATGATCTGGAATAGTGGCGTTATTTAAGGCTCCATAGTCTCCACAGAAACGCCAATCTCCTGTTTTCTGTGGGATATGATAATGATCTGGAATAGTGACGTTATTAAAGGCTCCATAGTCTCCACAAGAACGCCAATCTCCTGCTTTCTGAGGAATAGAATATCGATCGGGAATAGTGACGTTATTTTAGGCTCCATAGTCTCCACAAGGACGCCAATCTCCAGTTTTCTGAGGAATAGGATATCGATCGGGAATACTGGCGTTATTTAAGGATCTAAGTCTCCACAAGAACGCCAATCTCCTGTTTGCTGTGAAGTGATAACAATCTGGAATAGTGACGTTATTAAAGGCTCCATAGTCTTCACAAGGACGCCAATCTCCTACTTTCTGAGGAATAGGATAACGATCTGAAATAGTAACGTTATTTAAGGCTCCATAGTCTCCACAAGAACGCCATTCTCCAATTTTCTTTGAACCATGTGTAATGGGGATGGCCAACTGTATTGTGACTGACGAATAATGCCTAACTGTAACATGTCTTCAAATTCCGCTTTTGCTAATTCAAAAGATTAGTTCAGAGGTCATGTATGTTCATCTAATATGAAAGAGGACTTAATATAAAATAGCTCTTAATAGCTGATGGCCTTTTATTTGTTTTTCCTCTTCAGATTTTTTCTGGTACAGGAACCTCAAAGTTTGAGTCTGCCTTGGGGTCTCAAAATTCTCGGTGGCCCTAAGCTTCAGCCATGTGCAGTTAGACAGGTATATAGGCCTAACCCTAACTACCAATATGACAATACAAATCAATTTCGATATACCAAGAATGACACAACTGATCATTATTAGCATTTTTTTCAGAGCTACTTTTCAGAGCTACTCCTGATCTGTTCTCTGGAGCCATCAATTGGCCCTTTCAATAATCCTAAATCCAGTGGAATGGTGGTCGGGGGTCAGGGGGCAATTCTCCCAGTGAAGATTGATGAGAGGTGGCAAATGCTCACAGGGACAAAAAACTGTCCTGAGAATATATTCTTTAAAATTTCGTCCATGGAAGGTGGGGGTAGTAAGGAAGGGGGGGGGGTCGGACTAAAACTGGAATGACCCTGTGCAATGGCAGTGATGTGATATCTGATATTCAAGTCCACCAGCCCAAACTGCCATTGGCGGAGATCCCCCAGAGAAAAGCCTAGGGCCTAATACAAATATTTTCGAGAGGTCCCATTTCATGGGACAGAAAGCTGAGAAGTTGCAAATTTCAGGAATGGTAGAGAAGGGATAGATCTTGACTATGCATATCCAAACTTGGCAAGATCTGTTTCAGAAATAGTTTCATAGGGAACTATTTTACCATGGACCCATACCAAAACTTGTGTTATTTTGTGAGGGTGTACAACACTTCTTCACTTCAGCCTAAAAAAGAGGGCCAAAACCTCAGTTCAACCCCTACTACCATCATCCGAAAGATATTAGATGGCACTTTTCAGAAAACATCGCAAAAGTTTGCGAAACTGCCCTTTTTTGGTACAAACTTAGAGACCCAAAATTAGACTCTTTCATCATCGGTTTTACAATGGGCAAATAATTAGTTCCGTGCTACCTTGACTGTACTGTGTGAGCTGGAGAAACGTCATATTCACTCCTTTTTTTTTAAATTAAAAAACAACTAAAGGTAAGATTTGCTCAAACAAATAAGCTACTAGAAGCTAATGCTATAATTTAGGTTGGGTTAGGTTCCTTAATTGTACCTTTTTTTTTTGCTACATTGTTTCTGACTATCAAAAATAAGTCAAGACAAAGTTATTTGTGGCCAGTCGATTGCTCCATTTTGCTAGGCTGCTCCTGACGACACGTTTTCGACGAAATTACATTGGCGCGCTTGCACTTTATATGTGAAACAGAAGGGCCTTTGCTATTGAACAATTGAATTTCAACTTGAAAGGACAGATGCCCCGGACAGATGCTAGTGGTGGTAGTTGCTGTTTCTGCCCTCGCGGGCACTTCAGCTTACAGAAGCTATTATCAAGGAGTTTTATTAGAATCAGTGGCGTAGCCTGAGGTGCCGGAGCAATTCTTGCCCCCAATTCACAGTAATGTATTCAACATGATGATTCCTATTGGCAGGAAACATTATTTTTGAATCTCAGGGCAGAGACGTAAGTGGAAGAGTGACGCGGTCAAACTTCCCCCCTGCGAAGATTTAACCTACGTTCCCGGTTAAAAACTCTTATGCAAGTTAATTGGGAGGTCAAATTGGATAAATTATTCAAATACAATTTAAGAAATTGATAAAATGAGGAATTGTAGCCCTACCCCCACCCTCATTTTATTACTTGGTTGGATTACGAAAAGATTTCTTCAAAAAAATGCATTTCATAATACGATACAGGCAGGGGTGTCGGAAGAAACTAGAGGAAAGGGGGGGGGCAGGAAACCAAGTGAGGACACGTTTTTGACACTAATCAAGGGGCACTTTTCATTTTCAAAACAGGGCCCTTTCGTCAATTTTCGAAAAGTGGGGGAACGTGCCCCTGGTCCCCGATTCCTACACATATGGTTTGAACATCATGGCGGAATTTGGAAGCACTTGGCCCATCCCCACTTTTTTTGTGTGGTGAGTTGTGTATCTTAGCGTGATTTTCCCCAGCCAATGGGCTTGAAATTAGGGATCCAATGTTGGCAATTGGGCGAATAAGTTTTTCAAAATTAATGGGGACGTGCCCCTCCCATCATGCACGACCCTCAATGTCAGGTCCCTGGTAAATGATCATGCTTTTATTGTGTCAAATAAATACTAAATGTATGCTACATTTTGTATGTACTGTGTCAATATTTGTGAGTGAGTGGATGATTTGTTTTCAAGCTTTTAGAATAACTTTATGAAACTTCCACTCTCAACTTTCGAAAGGGCACCTCCTTCCCCGTCCGCCTTAACTTCCAAAAGGGCACCTCCTGCACCCCCTTCGCCCCCTTCGCTCTCTTACTCTAGGGCAATGGGGCAGTCGCCCGTTGCCCCGTGGTTCCTACACCGCTGGATACAGGGAGTTGTTCGAAAGCCCTGAGAGTTTTAATCTTCTACTGCAGACAATTTAGGGGGAAGAGTGGTTACCGGAATGGCCGTAGCCAGCATGGGAGGGGCGGGGCAGGAGGGGGGAAACGAGGGAAATTTCCCTCAGAATCATTAGTGCAAAGTAAAGTTTTTTTTCTTCAAAATTCGTTAAGCTGTTCATTAGCGTTCATTCGTTCACTTTGCCATTAGCGAATCACTATCTTTGTCACTGGGGAACTGCCGATGGACCGCCGGTGTCTCGCGCAATAGGAGAGGCCAATTTGTTTTCCTTTCTCTCCCACTTTCAGGTAGAATGAAAAAAACAAATGAAAATAGTATTTGAAAAACACTATGTGCTTTCATTGCCATCCTCCCACCTCTCCCCACTCTCCTAATTTGTGAACTTGGGAAATGTGGCCCTGATTACAATATACAATGCTGCACTGTGGTCAAATTCTAAGCATAACAATGCATGAGAGCTGCATTTTATCAATCATAGGACGAGTGGGTTTAAGCAACTGAATGATTTTAGATGATTATCTGTTTATGTTTTCGCATGCGTTTGTCTGTTTGTCATCAGCATATGTCAAAAACTGATGATTGATTGATTTATTGATTTAGATTAGATTTGGTGTAGTTTTTTCACTACTTAATCAAGGAACTTCCACCCAAAATTCCTTGGCTTAATGAGAAGTTATTAAGCTTAGAATCCTATTTCAGCAAGGTCGTCGAGGGGAATCGCGGGGCCCGGGGAAAATTGTGGATCCGGACCACACATAGATCCTCATGACCCCCCATATAATGTGTACAATCCCTTATGACCCGGGCTCATTATAACACCGTGCCCAAGGGCATTACCCCCGGTTGACGCCCATGTCGGCTGCCCTGAATATTGGAACAAGTTTACAGCAGAAAAGGGTGTGGATAATAATATCTCAAGATCCATACGCAGCACGGTTCGTAGGTGTGCCTTATTGTTTTTGATAGTGATGTCTTGCGTATTATGATGCGGGGCTTAATGTAAAAATCTTGAAATACTCAAATTTTACAACCGAACGTCTGTTTTGTTTCATATTTTGCATAATTATGATGCGAACTGTTGTGTACATGTTCATGGTATAAAAACGTTGAAATTAATTAATAGGCGTAGTGGGTGAGGCTTAATATGATTTTGCTGAACAATGTAATTTTTTTTTTTTGCTGAAGCATGTAAAAGAATCCGTCTTATTCGCAGATGATACCAGTATCTTATTCAAAACTAGCAATCTACATTTATATGGAAGAAGAAATATGATAGTGCTTTAGGATGCTTGAAGTGCATTGGTTGCCAGTAAGGTCTAGAATTTTATTTCGGCTGCTATGCATGTCTTCAAGTTGAAGTGTATAATTGGATTAGCTGGAACCAACTTAACAAGTTATTTTCATTTAAAACAAAGTAATTATTCACGGAAATAAACTCATTCTAGCACATTCGAAATACCAAAAACCGGCCGAGATAAAATGTATAACCTCTTTTCCCCTTTTCAAGGAGAAACTTAAAACTCACCTTTTTCACGCAGCAATTTAAATAATTATTCTGCTTGACTCTTTGCCTTTTTTTTAATTGTAAAGTGCCACTGATTATAGTTAGTACTGTAGAAGTGAGCGCTATATAAATATCACCTATTATCATTATTATTGTTATTATTATTATTATTATTATTATTATTATTATTATTATTATTATTATTATTATTATTATTATTATTATTATTATTATTATTATTATTATTATTATTATTATTATTATCATTATTATTATTATTATTATTATTATTATTACTATCATTATTATTATTATTATCATTATTATTATTATCATTATTATTATTATTGTTATTATTATTATTATTATTATTATTATTATTATTATTATTATTATTATTATTATTATTATTATTATTATTATTATTATTATTATTATTTATTATTATTATTATTATTATTATTATTATTATTATTATTATTATTATCATTATTATTATTATTATTATTATTATTATTATTATTATTATTATTATTATTATTATTATTATTATTTATTCTGATGAGTCATCATTCTAATTACATGGCCACATTATAGATAATAAGCATGAAACGATTTTAGGACTAATTCATCATATAAATTTATATGGTCATGAAATGAATTCATGAATTCCATCGCATAAACTCACATCGTCCTCAAATAAGTTTACAACGGCTGTTTTTATGGCATTCTATACACTATATTTATCATTAATATCTTGCAATTTCTTTCTTTTTAAAAATCAGAGTCATAATATTGCAAACGTGGGTCAAGTGTACAATCATTTTCTCCAAAGTAAGTCGTACATCACAACCGTAGTGTTGCAGGCCGATTTTCAGACGAATCTTGTCTGATTGTTCTATTTTGCCTGTTTGTTCCCTATATCTCAATATTTCCATATATGACTATCAGTTAGTACTCCATGAGGTACAGTCGTACTGATGCGAAGTTATAATTAAAGGGGTCAGACCGTACGGAGGGAGACGTATGAGCAAGAATACATAGTGCTTTGAGTCACAGAAGCGATCATGCCGTTGTTCTTTACAAAGCATAATCCATCGTTACAGCTGTTCACGGTGGCGATCCTTAATATTATATACTTGATATTTCAGAAAGCAGAGTTCAAGTCAGCAGATTAACTTTAAAAGGTAAGCTAAGTTGTATGCATTTAATCTTCTTAGTCCACAAAAACAAGACATACAGGTTGTAAAATGTGTCATAATACACGAAAAATAAATTAGGCAAAATAGGCAATAGTCTTACAGTCCGGGAGCATGCCTATTAATAGGAACATTTATAACACACGAGAATATTGAGGTCATGCAGCCATATTGTTCAGATGTTGCGATAAAATGTCATAGTTTATAATTGATGTAATTGAAGTATTAAAATCATTGTGTTGAAATACATTTGAATTTTCAAAATGGCCGTTTCGCGCCTAAAAGCCTAGTAGCTCTATTGTCTATTTTATCTAATATTTCGAAAACGGCGTGGTGAACTTATCAAATGGGAGTGGAAAAGTTGTAGCCATGACAGTAATGAAGGACTTTTGAAATTTGAAAAATGTAACATTGCATAAGGCTTTAACAGAAGCATCATGGGAAACATCACAAAACGACGGCTTCCATGTAGCAAAATGTTTCCATTAATAGGAACATTTATGTTTTCATTAATAGGCATGCTACCGGACTGTCTTAGCCCGATGGAAATTACCAACATTCAGGATCATTAGGATTCAGCATCAACCTATAAAAATCTATGATCAGAGCCCTAATTCCAGAGAGACATGAGGAGTTCTTTCTACACTTTCAAGTTTTGAAATAAATATATGAATAAATGAATAGATCAATGATATAATTATAAATATGTTACAAATTTTCTATAGTTTGATATTTTGAACATTTTTGTTGTCTCAAAGAGCTTATTCTTAGGATGCGCATCTTTGTGGCATCATTGGGCTTCGAAAACATACCTCCGCGAACCTTCGTCCACAATCCTGTGGCGTAGCGTCAAGAAATGAATTGTGGGCTCGGTTCCCCAAAATTTCACTCTGCTCCTAAATTATGAAAGAGCAATGATAAGATTGTAGGTACGTTTATGACTAGGGAGTTGCAATACATGTCTAAAGATGTTTTTTATTCCTTCATCTTGCTCCCCACATTCCCATATTTGAGTTTTCCCCCAAGGTTAAAATGTCCACCAACGCCATAATTGCCCTAGTCTCATCCGTCTCAGTTTGCGGAAGAGAAAAACTGTCTTGTTTATGGATACGTAGTAATTTCTATATTTAGTTAAGAAGATTTTGATTCAGAGCAAATCAGTTATCGAAAATAACACTTTTTGTTTTTAAGTCAGAGCTGATCAAAATGTTATCAATTTTTACAGCCGGTATGGATAAAATCGTGGTTATATATGTCTGTCCGTCTATCTGCTGTTTGTCCTTCCGTCTTTGCAAAATACAGTTTTAGCTCAAAGACTGGTCAAACCTTAATGCTACATCAATAATTAGTTTCAGCTGATGTATAACTTGCAAAATAGTGTCAAAATACCTGACTTTGAAACAGTCCCCAAAATGATGTGGATGAATTATGAAATATGTATAGTTTGAGCACAACTCATGAAATGTTGATGCCACATCTACGAAGATTACATGACCTGATGACAGCATGAAGACCTTGTAAGTTTAAGAAAAATAAAAACCACTTTTCAATGCCATGGGTTAAATGAAAGTTTGCCTTGGCAATATAGTTTTAACACGATTAAACCTATAGACCTTTTCAAATCTTAATCGGCAATTTCCGGATAACTAATTCAATTAATGTCACATGGCCCAGATTCACGTGTCTATAATGGACCAATCGAACATGGAGGACTCTTATTGACCAATAAAATACTGGAGGAATCTTGGCCGTCTGCACAATTCACGCATGGCATGGGACCAAGCGTATGAAAAAATGTTTTCAAGCGCACGTATCATAAGTGCGTAATACATGAAGGAAAAACGCTCGAGTATTGCTGCTTAATTTTTTCCCCTCAAACCTGCACCTGGTTTGTTGGGAAACAAAGGAAAAGTTTCCCCAGCATTTGATTCGTCCAAGAACTGAAGAAATCGCGTTCGGCTAAACTCGGTTTGGAAAGTTTTATAATGAAACTTAGATGCTACCTCTATGAAATTTACATGTAGGTACTCCTGATGAAGATCTTTGAGGAGATTCAAATTGGACCTTGAGTTAGTTGTAAAGATCAAGAAATATTTTGGGAATGCAGGTTTAGCCATAGCCTATTTATTTTAGCATACTAATTGGGGGAAATGCCCCAATTCCTTTTGATTGCGACCCCAGTGTAAATTTTTTGACCCAGGAAAATATCCCTATAAAATTAATATTTAAGATAATAAACAATAAATTAAGGGACGGAGGTGGGGCAAATTCATCATCAAATTATTTGTGCGGTATTTAACCTTATAAATTCATTATTACAGCTTATTTCACGAATATGCATACCATACTGGTATATTTCGCTACCTACATTTCACTTATGGAATTTCGCTAGGAAAAGAAGGGGCGGGGGTTGGGGAAGGGGGTTCCGGTAGTTAGAGGTCACTATGCAGCCCCTGACCAATCAGAAGCCGGATTTGCTATTACGTCATAGCTTCGACGTAATTCGTTTCTGATTGGTCAGCGTTCTATAGTGACCCTGAGATTTTTATACGAGTCATCGGATTGCGTCACAGGATATTCTCGACTATTCCATAAAGTCCTTTTAACGAGGTTTATAGCTTTTCCCGACTGGGTGTGTCATGTGATTGTAGGGTAAAAGTACCTGCCTCAACCAACGCAGGATACCGTAGGAGGCAAGCCATATAGCTCTTTTCCTTCTTCCGCCCTTATTAGTTTCTGTGGATGCTGAATTGTTAATGTTGGCATCCAGCAGATGGTGGTGAGGTCTAGATCAATCACCTGTTTGTCGTAGATGACGTAATTCTCCCCAATTTTCTCTATTACGCTTCACACTTGATTCGAAACCACGCCCACTTGCATCGCACACGCTCTGTTGTACATGTAAACGACAAAAAAGATGGAACAGAACGAAAAAACATGTACCCGTGTGGTTGTGTGCATATACATTTTGTGAATGATATATTATGATTTGATTAAAACTAATCAGGAGACTTTTTGAACACTTTTAATATAAACATTGTTATAATCGGTTGGCAAATACAAGCACTAAAAAAAGAGTGATAATTAATGTTGTGTTGCGTATTCATATATTATTAGGCCTAGCCTTACATTATTGTTATACATAATACGTGTCAGGCAATATCTCAAAAAGAGTACTTTCCAATTCGGGCTCAAACCAGAGTAGAAATTACTTCTTACAAGGTTTTGAATGTCCGCCTCCTCTTCATCTAAATCGGACAGCTCTATGAAAAGCTCATTCAGCCGGCCAAGTTCAGTCGGTAAAGTTCAGCCAGCGCTTCTTCTGGCGAAAACGTTCGCTTTGCCGTAATGAAGTTATGAATGTAAACAATGCATCAGATCTCTGATGCTGTCGGGATTAAGGCCCAGGGTCACTTTTTTTGTTTCCATTTTTTGTTTTGAAGATGTGTTTTCTTGATTAAAAATGTACAAATTTGACCTGAAATTTCAGAATTTTATATCAAATTTTTGTCAAAATATGTAAATACAACCCACCAAAATAAATTATAATATTTAGCAAGATTTGACTTTTATCTTTCATAGAATGTACACAACTATTACGTTTCATAGTAGCAAACTAAAGCTACATCGTTTTGAAAATGATTATGTAAAATCGTCCACTTAGTGGATGCGTCAGGTTTAAGGGTTAATTGTGAATTCGATTTATCAAAAAATATAAATAACACGTACAATAACCAGTCACTTTATTCAAACCCATAAATACATTTTATGAAAGAGTGTTTAATGTAAAAATGGAATGAAGAAACGTTATTGCAATTTTCATGGTTTATAACATATTTTCTTCCAATTAAACTGAAGGTTGTTGCTACTTGTCTATAAATCTTAACCAATGTATACCTTTGTTTAATCTATACTCAGTTAATGTACTTTACAACAAGTATTACGTAAGAAGACGATAACTATATAGGTATGTTTGTGATGTCAATTACCTTAAGTGCGTTGTACTTCGACATGACCCACTGACACTTAGTTACAGATTAGTAATGGTTAAGTACTTATTAAAAAAGATATAAGGCCGGAACAATCGTAGTGTATAAGCCTGTCTACAATCCTCAACACGAAAACGTGATCTAAAAACTGAAGAAAAAGGTAAGTCTTAAAATTTTCATTTATTCCGGTTTGAGAAATAACTAAAGCTTAAAGATGACGCAAAAGACGATAGATCTGACAAAACAGGGCTGGTTTGTGGAACATAATAAGAAGGAGCGGAGACCATATTTTTGTAATATGCTTTCCGGCGAATCTGTATAGGAGCTTCGAAGGACGATCCGGAGGAGAAGAAACAAAAGAAAAGAGGAGAATAAGAAGAAACGAAAATAAGGACGAAGTCGTAGAAGCAGGCTGTAGCGTGGCGAGCCAAACAGAGGCAATAACGAAAGATGTGCAGACGCAGGCGGATGGTGTGATTGTGTGTTTTGCCCCTCAAATTTAAATAAGGTGCAGAACATAGACACACATAGAGACACAGACATACACACCACACACGCACACATACAGAAGGCTCTTCATAGAGCCACCAACTATTCAAGAAAGAGAAAAATTTTAAGACATTGTGATGTAACGTTTTACTGTTGTTTCGTTTAATGTATCGTTCATAGAAGTGTATGTCATTGTTTTACGTTCACATCAATTTTTACTGTCCTTTCTCTTAACGTCTTTTTTTATATATTTCAATGTGTCATTTGTTATGTTAAATGGATCGCTGCATTCATGTCTACGTATGCTTTGTTCCTTCGAACAATCTTTGGGTCATCGTTTCATCGGAAGTCATCATTCCCGTCCACTACGCACACCGCATCCAGAGGGACGGCCCTGGCACTGTGATCACAAAACCATACACCAAAATTTACACCCCCGAAGGCAGGAACGATGTGGCGACCAAGAAAGATATTGCCCTCACACCCGAGCAATGGTCGACGTTAAGCCGACGAGCTCATTTGGTAACGGATACGCTCAAGAAATTAAAGGAAAGTACCCTGGCATCTATTCAGGAGAAAAGCTAAGGCTGGTGCTTGGACGGCGCACCTATACGTCACAATCTCTTTGTTTATAGACAATCTCTACGTACACATCAGGAGGTACAACACCGTTCCTTCTGTCGGCGAAGTACAAAGACAGGTATCGATCACACGCCCGAACAATGGATGACTTTGGCACGTCATGAGAGTTTTCGTAAAGTCTGTTTTTGAAAGACGAGGAAGACTCAATAAAACGAAGAAACCTCGACATTCAAGCCGAAGCAAGAAAGGCCAGCATGCCTATTGAGAAAGAAAGAGACTTGCTTTCTTACGAAACAATGTGTAACAAATCCAACCTTGTCTTTACAGCCGTGGGTATACCTGTTGAGAAATAAAAAGACCTGTCTTCCTACCAATCGACGTGTTACAAATCCTACCTTGTCTTACATTCAAAAAACATATCTAGAATGAAGCAAGGTGTCATCGGTTGATAAATGACTACTGCTCGCTTCTGAAAATAATTTTAAAAGTGCCTGAATCCATGAAATATCTATCATTTTTTTTAAAGCTCTTCAAGAAAGGACACATCATGGCTCCAACTGGTTGGAATAAAGTAAACGAGAGGAACGGTAACGTGTACTACCATAACAAGCATACGGGAGAAATGTGATTCCCACCACCTCCGTCGAATCCGGACAACATACCATTGAAGAAAGGTTTGAAAATGCAGAGTTACGACAAAGTAAGAGACAGTCGTGGATGGGTGACCCGAACGTATCCCATAGGAGAGGACGTGTACGTGTCTACCTCATAGTTTGAAAACATAAATACGTTTATCTCGGCAAATATGCCAAAACCAACTCCGGTACAATACTTCGAGTCACGGTTGAAGGCATCGCCATGGGAGAAGGCGGTTGAGATGAACTCTGTAAAAACAAAAAATATGATATCTGAACTGGTCTTTAATTATCATACGTCTAGCAGTTCGTTAGATTCTCCTCTTATGGGTAAAATTATTTCCCCGTAGAGGGAAAAATCTCAGACGCCATTTTAAAGATTACCCATGATGCCTCTAACGAAACAGCGAAACCCCATGGCACATAACTTTTATGGGTTCTAAAAATTGTATAACCAAGTAGATTAATTTCATTTTTGCATTTCCAAAATCTATACTTATTAATCTACAAATTATCCAGTTCCCAAATGGACATCCATCACGCCGTTTAAGAGATATTTAATGACAAACTTACAAATTCTGGCCTGTTTTCGCTAAGGATTATTAAAGTAACGCAGACACCATCGAGTACCAAACAAGAAAGAGAATGTCCATTGCACAAACAGGTATGCACACAACAAGGCAGCCTGATCACCTCGCACATGCAATGACCGCATATAAGCTAATTAAAAACCTTAGGTCGAAGCACTTGTAAACGGAAATCCGGAAGTTACATAATTTACATAGGTTTTCCCCTCTTCGGGGGAAAATGATTTTTCTACTGAAGAGGGGAATCTACCGAACTGACGCACCACTCGCCAATGGACGGGCATACCAGGAGAAA
>JAIGNY010002457.1:0-14912 GCA_020152595.1 Chiridota heheva | reverse complement strand
AAAGAGCCAACCCTTAAGTAAACAACCATACATCTCTACTCAACCTACTGGCAGAGCCATGGCCAGCCATCAGTTCCATGCAAAGAGTCACCAATAGACTTACTTGTTGATCAACAGACTGAGATGCCAAAGGTTTCTAGATCACCAAGTGGAAAGAAGATCATGGTGGTAAAGTTCCAGGTGTCTACGAGGTTTATCCAGCTGGTGCAAGTTGAATGAAGTCAATTCTCACGATAGAATGGTGAAGATAATAAATAGATCACCTATCTACATACAGAATAGACAAAACAAGAAGCTTAAGAGAGGGCACTGGCGACATCCACGCTTTCCAACAGTTTGTGAGTTTCTTAAACAGAGTATCTGGGGTAGCTAAAGATCCAGTTTATGGCAAGATTGCATCAAACAACAAAGATTGGGGGGCAATAAATCCAGAACAAAGAAGAAAGGTTTTAGCTTCATTCTTCAAGTTTCTGATGGCAACCAATTCACAAAATCAAGACCAATGAATGGATATGAGGCTTTTAACTGGCAAAGAAAAAACATAAGGAGATGTAGAAATCACAGGGTGAAGGTGTAATGATAAGAGTTCATCTATCATGTTGAATTATATTTGAGGCATCCGCCCTCTATCACTGTACATATCATCATCAACATGTAGTTATAAACGTTGAATCTAATCAAAAATAAATGGACTAGAATCGCCATCATCCTGTTTGCATTTATTTTTTAATTAATATAAGAACACCACATGGTGTCAGAAGTGGGATTTGTGTCAGATTTTCTTTGGATGTGAATATTTTTCGTTCAGAACTGCACTGTACTGAGTATCGTATGTAGGCCCAATTACTAACACCGAACATTAACGTTACAATTTCGTGGCCTACACTATTTGTTATCATAACAATTAACTAACCTCATAGTACTAGTTACTACTACAGTTCGAAAATGGAGGGTTTAATGCCACTGTCCGGATTACAGTTCACTGGTAATGTATCGGATAATTGGAAAATCTTTTAAACAGAGGTTTCATTTGTACCTTACTGCGTCCGGAGTGGCGATAAGCCAAATCTTTACGCAAACGCCTTTGTTTCTTGACGTAATTGGTGAAGAAGGACTCGCCATATACAACACGCTTACTTTCGACGACGGGAAGGAAATGGACCTGAAAACGGTCATGGACACATTCAAAAGGTATTGCACTCCAAAGCATAATATAACTTACGAACAACATACATTTTTCACCTGCCTCCCAACCCTGGTGACACAATCGACCAGTATGTCACAGAGCTTTTTCACTGGCGAAATCTTGCGAATTCCACACCTTAACTGATTCCCTAATCCGCGACGACAGGATAGTCTGTGGCATCGGATCACGCCATGCAAGAGCGACATTACGCGAACCTGAGTTAAGTTTGATAACCATTCAGCTTTGTAGAGCCAATGAGATAACAAAGACACAAGTCAAAGTAATCATGCCAAATAACGCCACCCCAGGAGATCTATCAGTGGATGCTATTCATAAGCCACAGTCAGGCAGACCTTGGCCTACTCACAGGGGTAACACTCAAAAGCAAAACAGTGATTATAACCCCAACACCAGTCCCTTAACTCAAACCAAACGGTTAACGTTAGTGATCGTGATGTAGTAACTGTGGAGGTAAACACCCCATCGATCCTGCCCAGCATTCGCAAAACATGTAACCATTGTGGAAAAGCAAACCACTATGCAAGATATTGCAGATCCAAAGCCCAAGCTCATCCAAAACAAGTGGATGTCTTGAGGATGAGTCTTTAGCAGAATTTTTGTGGATTCGTGGAAAGTGAAGCAGATTCGATACTGTGGAATGTAGTCTTTTCGATCAACGATGCAGAGGTGGCCTGTAAACTAGATACAGGAGCTCAAGTGAATATATTGCCAGAGGATACATATTGCAAGCTGAATCCTAGACCAAAACTACATCCAGCGGTGTGAAAGTAACTGGATATTCTAGTGTGGACATTCCAGTTATGGGACGTTGTTTAACAGAACTGACTCATAAGAACGCTAAACATTATATCAGTTTTATCATTGTTTCAGCTAAGGTACATGTACAACCTATTTTAGGTTTAAAAGCATGTCAGAAACTTAACCTGATCAAAAGAGTGATGGAAATGCAGAGTAACACATTAGCAGGTAATATTTTATCTGAATTTCAGGATGTATTTGAAGGGTTAGGCTGCCTCCCAGAGGAACACTCTATTAGGATTGATGCTAATGCAACTCCTGTAGTACAACCATGTCGTAAAGTCCCTTTTCCCCTTAGGGATAAATTAAAGAGGGAGCTAGATAGAATGGAAAAACAGGGAGTTATTAAACAGGTTAGCGAACCAACTGAGTGGGTCCATTCCTTAGTCATCGTCACTAAGAAAAATGGAAAGTTAAGGGTATGCCTAGACCCTCGAAACCTTAATAAAGTGATCAAAAGGGAACACTTCAAGCTCCCATCACGGGAAGAAATCACTGCTCAATTTGCCAATGCTAAAGTCTTTAGTAAGTTAGATGCTTCTAGCGGGTTTTGGCAAATGAAATTAGATTCCCAAAGTTCAACATTTTGCACATTCATCACCCCCTTTGGTCGCTATAAATTTCAGCAACTTCCCTTTGGTATTGCCTCTGCACCTGAGGTCTATCATAGGACAGTTCACCAAATTTTTTTGATCAATTCGAAGGGGTTGACACAACAATGGATGACATCATTGTCTGGGGATCAAACCAACAAGAGCATGATGACCGCTACGACAAGTCCTCGAGGCGCCAGAAAGGCGAACCTTTAAGTTGAACCGAGAAAGTGTGACTTTGGGGTGCAAAGGTTGACATTTATTGGTGATGTATTAACGGACCATGGGATTCAGCCAGACCCAACCAAAGTGTCCGCCATTATCAACATGAAACGAACAAATGCACAAAAGATGTACAGCGTTTCTTAGGGATGGTTAATTACCTAGGAAAGTTTGTCCCAGACCTGTCAAACAAGACAGCACTGCTAAGACAGTTGATAACTAGTAAGAATGAATGGGTGTGGACCCCAGAACATGAGAAATCATAGGATAATCTAAAAGAAATATTGATTAAGGAACCAGTCCTGACTTTTTATGATCAAAACAAACCAACCAAAATTTCATCAGACGCATCACAATCAGGTTTAGGGGCAGTAATACTGCAGCTCCATAACAGCACTTGGTGTCCAGTAGCATATGCGTCACGATCAATGTCAGAAGCAGAACAAAGATATGCTCAGATTGAGAAAGAGTTGTTAGGTATCACATATGCATTTGGAAGATTTCATCAGTATATTTATGGTAGGAAGGTTGTAGCAGAAACAGATCATAAGCCTTTAATCTCACTTTTCAGAAGCAATTGAATGAGTGTCCGCTGAGAATACAGCGACTAATGATTCGACTTCAAAATATGATATGGATGTCATATACACCCCAGGAAAGGACTTAGTAACAGCAGACACCCTATCACGAGCAGTCGACTTCAAAACACCAAATGCAAGCTGCACTGAAAGTGACGTTAGAAGCGTATGTTAACCTCATAATTGAAACATTGCCAATATCAAGTAACAAATTTAGGCAATACAAGAAGAAACAAAAAGGACTCCGTCATGCAATGTTTATCCAAAGCGATATTGGAAGGCTGGCCAAGTGCAAAATCAAATTGTCCTCCTGAAATCCAATTGTATTGGAATATTCAATCAGAACTTTCCATAAAGGACTCTATCATTTACAAAGGAAAAAAAGTGGTTATTCCTTCTTCGCTGCAGAAAGAAATCCTTGGCAAGATTCATGTTGGACATTTAGGGATAGAAAAGTGCAAACGCAGGGCTAGGGATGTCCTATATTGGCCCCATATCAATCAAGACATTACCAACACAGTTGATAAATGTGCAGTCTGTGCAAGATACAAGCATAGACAACAACGCGAAAGCCTTCAACCATGTGCCAGCGAAGCGCCCATGGCAAAAGTTGGAACAGACCTCTTCCAATGGAACAACAAACGTGATCTTATTGTAACAGACTACTACTCAAATTACCCAGAGGTGTGTACATTGACAAAATACACAAGCAAAACAGTCATAAACAGCCTAAAATCCATCTTCGCAAGACATGGCATACCTGAGGAAGTTGTCAGCGATAATGGCCCGCAATATGCAAGTGCAGAGTTTCAAAAATTTGCATTAGATTGGGACTTTCTCCACACAACCAGCAGCCCCTACCACCCTCAATCCAATGGACTCGCAGAACGGTCTATTCAAACCATAAAGAACATATTCAAAAAAGCTGCTGAGAGTGATGATGACATTTTTGAAAGCTTATTGGTGTATCGCAGTACTCCCCTTGAGTGTGGAAAGTCACCAGCTGAGTTATCAATGAACAGAACAATCAAATCAAACCTACCCATCAAGAACAGCATTCTTGCTCACCCAAAGACACAAAACAAGTATGCTTCATGGCAGACAAGCCACAAAATGAAACAAAAAAGTCTCTACGATCGCAATTCAAAGGATCTGCAGCCACTCCACACAGGTACTCTTGTTCGCATTTGGGATCCAATCACCAAAACCTATGCAAGACATGGACAGATTACGTCTGTTTTACATAATAGATCATACCTTGTAGAAAGCAACCATACCATTTATCGTAGAAATCGTCGTGACATCAGGCCAACTAAGGAAGCGACATATACATGTAATGTACTCATATTCAGCTGAAGAAGTTTCAAATCAAATTCAAGAAAGCAACAAAGAGGTGACACTAAGAAGGTCATATAGAGATCGGAAAAATCCAGAGAGATTAATTGAGACCTGCTGAAAGTGACGTGCTGGTAACCTTTCCCCTCCTTAGTGTGTTGCTTGTTTTACATTTAGCTTAGACTATCTTAAAGTAAATGTTGTTATTTGCTGTTATTATTTGTTTTTACATTCTCATCTTACCCATGTACTATTTTGAGAGCTTATTGAAAAAGGGAGATGTTCATCTATCATGTTGAATTATATTTGAGGCATCCACCCTCTATCACTGTACATATCATCATCAACATGTAGTTATAAACGTTGTGAATCTAATCTGAAATAAATGGACTAGAATCGCCATCATCCTGTTTGCGTTTACTTCTTAATTAACATAAGAACACCACAAAGGACTGATAAGCTGAAGCAGATAAATTCTAAAAGAAGACTTGAAGTTATCAGAGAAAAGAAACTTATGTTACAACTGTTTAAACTACAGCAATAATGAATGGCTACCAGAGGTGTAGGAGATCCAGCCAGTGTGATCTAGGTTGTAAATCTAAACACTTGAAGGTTCTTCATGAGGCACTCTTAGCAGAACAGTCTTGCCAAGAGAAGAAAAATACTACATCTGAACCACATACAGAGGAGGCTAAGAGTTGTGCTTGTGGTCCACCAGCTAAGGAGAAGACTCGGGTGGCACGTACTTCCTATTGTTTCTGTCTATGTGAGAGGTAGAGATAAAAACGAGTTTATCCATACCCATGCTTTACTGGACCCTTTAATAGAACCTTCTGTTTCAGAAACCTTATTAAGAAGCTGAAAATTTCTGGTCAAAAAAACAAATTGAACCTTGAGACCCTTAAGAGTGGCTCTGATTTGAAAGTCATGGAGGTTCATCTGTATGTGAAAGCAGCAACAGGACCCTAAAGGAAGCGCAAGATTTTGTCACTTTCTAGGGTGTATGCTCTGAGGAAGCTGCCATCGCTGACAAATAGCATACCAAGTCATGGAGATGTTAATGTCTGGACACATCTGAAAGACATACCGGTTCCCCATGTGGAAGAAGATGGGTGTCACAATCTTGATCGGTCCCAATGCTCTAATGCCTCTAGAGGTGCGACAAGGCCAAGAAAGAGATCCATATGTTACCAGAACCATACTAGGATGGACAATAAATAGTCCCATTGGAAGAAGTACTTATGAGCCAGCAGTCAGCAATTTGATCCAAGTGTGCAGGAATCTTTAAGTTAAGTCTAGAAGCTCTGGTGGAACAGTTCTGGAAACTTGATACTTGTCAAGCATAAGCTAATAGCCAAACTCAACTCTTGTTAATGGATGACAAAAGAGTGCTTAATGTGTGGAACAAGTCTTAAAGGTAATAGATAAATCATTATCAGATGGACATTCCTTTCAAGGATGAAAACCCGAGCTGCTGAACAACAGGAAGTCGGCCAAGAAGAGACTAGAAAGCCTTGGATAAATGTTGAGCAGAAATGCGGAGCTGCACAAGAAGTATACTTTGTTGAACACCTGATTCATAGAGGCTATGCTGAGAAGGTGCCACAAGAAGAAGAAGAAATCAGTCAGCCAGTATGGTACCTTCCACACAATGGAGTCATAAGTGAGGCTTAACCAAACAAGCTCAGTTGTATTTGACTGTGCCTCTGAGTGTGGTGGTATTTCCTTGTCTTACAGGTCTTAAAATGGCAGGGTTAGTGTTGGCTAACACAGCCAAATATTTCGTCTTGATTCATGAAACATCCAATCCAACATAACAAAAGCTCTCAATCTGCCTTTTTTCCCAACCTTGTACTTGTCGACTATTTTATTAATTATATTCTTATTAAAGGCATGTGATCCATGTGACCACAATTTGATCACAAGGTTTAAAAAGAAAATAATATTAGACAAATCTAGAACACTGGAATAAAATATAAAAACGAATTCCAAGTTAAACTCACAAGTTAAAGATGTATTAAATGATAATCATAATAATGACCACCATAATAATGTTATCAATACAGGTACAATAAAATTATTTCCTCTTATCTCTTTCTCAATTTAAAGGTTGCTCTGAATCTCCTTATTGTCTCTTGGTATAACTCCTGGTTTGCGGTATTAATTAACAAATTAAGTCTAAACTAAACAGGTGTAACTTTACTTAGTATTGTTAAAGAATTCCTTAAGAAAATTATTGAAAAAAGCAAACAACTAATTATCCCTAGCCATGATATACCCTGCTATTCCAATGCACAAGTTCATCTCAAACACTACTTCCAATTTACCGCAGTTGTACTATTTAAAGAGTGCCTTGTCCAGTAGGCCTATTGTCCAGTTGTGACTGCTTGCAATCTTATTTCATGAGTTTGCTTTTACACTGAATAAGCAGTTACGGGATGCATCATTAAGTCCAAACACTGTCTAAACTCCTGTAGCTTCCATAGGACACCAACTTCTCTCACTTTGGGAGGTGGAATCAGGTACACATCTCTGTTGATCGTTTTTCCTTGCTACAGCCAATAATTGATAAAAAATGGAGATAATCGATGCGCTATATTATGTACAAAAAAGCACTTCCAAGTCACACCTCTTAACAGACGTTTGGGCCAATGGACCTGGCGACCTGAAACTGCAGTTCTAATAGGTGCTGTTGGCTTCGCAAGAGAAGTTGGACGTAGTATCCTTACAATGTGGAGTGGGTGTAGCAAGTTTTGGTAATTACGAAGATGCTAATGCAAAATCTGAAGTATCCACGATATAAGCTGGTTTGATTCCATCTTTGGAAACAAGATTCCTTGTGAACTTGCATATCGATAATGATGCGATGACCACTGCAAGTTGATAGTTCGTACTGGTGTTCAGGGCCCTTAATGTTCAATTTCTGTGAAAATTGAGGGTCTTCTAAGCATGCCTTTGACTGATCGTAAGGATAACATATCCATATGTCCAGGTTGATGGGTCCCGTTCATGATATATTTTCACCAGTACAATCTGTGCACAGGAACTAGCTGTCGCACAGGTAAAAAGCTTAGTGCATTTGATGTTAGCTTCTCATGGCTGAGGTGTCTCTGACTGATCGATTTCTTGTCTATTTTGGTTCTTTACTTAGTTTTCATTGATGTGCATGAAAGATGCATGGGTGATACGGTCGCATTTGTTACATTTGAGACTTCTTTCGCAAGGTGATTCTTCCCACAAGCCTAACCTTTTACAAAAGTCTCAAATGTAAAAAATGTGACGGTACAAGCACCAAAATAGACAAGAAGTCAATCAGTCAGAGATAACTCAGCCATAAGAAGCTAACATCAGATGCACAAAGCCTTTCACCAGTGCAACAAGTTCATTTTTGTTCAAAGATTGAAGTGGTGAAAATATATCATAAAAGGGACCCAACAACCTGGACATATGGATATCTTGTCCTCACAATCAGTCAAAGGCATGCTTAGGATACCCTCAAATTTTCCAGGAATGGAACATTCATGGCCCTGAACACCAATACGAACTATCAAATTACTGTGGTCATAGCATTGTCTCCAAAGGTAGATGAGCCAACTAGGTAACTTGAAGAAATACAACTGTCTTTAAATACAAAGACCAGGTCTTAAAACATTCTTTGTCATGGTGACCTCGTGGTGATTTACTTATAATTTGAGCCCTTAAATGTGTCTTCTCAGACAGGTAAATTTTATGTAGCCACTGACTAATAATAATACTCTAACATTAACTTCCTATAATTGGCAAAAAATTTCAATTACAAAGGTAACACCTTTGCCTGAGATACTTGTTACATAATCAAATAACGGTAGGCATGTACACGTTATTATTACTAACCAGGTGTAACTTCGTGCTAAAACTCAGTATTGTTAAAGAATTTCTTAAAGACATTAATGATAAAAAAAAACCGTATCCCTTCCTAGCTGCAATATACCCTGCTATTCCTATGCACAAGTTTTTTAATCTCAGAATCTACCATGACAATCCAGCAAAGAAAAAGTGATCTATGTGCATCTCAAACACCACTTTCAGTTTACCGCAGTTGTACTATTTGAAGAGTGCCTTGTCCAGTAGGCCTATTGTCCAGTTGTGACTGCTTGCGATCTAATTTCATAAGTTTGCTTTTATACTGAATAAGCAGTTACGGGATGCATCATCCAGTCCAAACGCTGTCTAAACTAGCTTTCATAGGACACCAACTTCTCTCACATTGGGAGGTGGAATCAGGTACACATCTCTGTTGATCTTTTTTCCTTGCTACAGCCAATGACAGAAAATGGAGTTAATCAATCGTTATATTATGTACAAAAAAACACTTCAAGTCACACCTTTTAAGAAACGTTTGGGCCAATGGACCTGACGGCCTGAACCTGTAGTTCTAATAGGTGCTGTTGGCTTTGCAAGAGAAGTTAAACATAGTACCCTTACAATGTGGAGTGAGTGTAGCAAGTTTTGGTGCTTAAGAAGATGCTAATGTAGAATCTGAAGTATCCCTGACGTAGGCTGGTTTGATTCCATCTTTAAAAACAGATTCTTTGTGACCATGCATATCAATAATGATGCGATGACCACCGCAAGTTGATAGTTTGTACTGGTGTTCAGGGCACTTAATGTTCAATTTCTGTGAAAGTTGAGGGTCTCCTAAGCATGCTTTTGACTGATCGTTGAGGATAACATATCCATATGTCCAGGTTGATGGGTCCCGTTCATGATATATTTTCACCAGTACAATCTGTGTACAGAAACTAGCTGTCGTACAAGTAAATAGCTCAGTGCATTTGATGTTAGCTTCTCATGGCTGAGGTGTCTCTGACTGATTGATTTCTTGTCTATTTTGGTTCTTTACTTAGTTTTCATTGATGTGCATGAAAGATGCATGGGTGATACGGTCGCATTTGTTACATTTGAGACTTCTTTCGCAAGGTGATTCTTCCCACAAGCCTAACCTTTTACAAAAGTCTCAAATGTAAAAAATGTGACAGTACAAGCACCAAAATAGACAAGAAGTCAATCAGTCAGAGATAACTCAGCCATAAGAAGCTAACATTAGATGCACAAAGCCTTTCACCAGTACAACAAGCTCATTTCTGTTCAAAGATTGAACTGGTAAAAATATATCATAAAAGGGACCCACCAACCTGAACATATGGATATCTTGTCCTCAACGATCAGTCAAAGGGCATGCTTAGGAAACCCTCAAATTTTCCAGAAATGGAACATTCATGGCCCTGAACACCAATACGAACTATCAACGACCATCGTCTCCAAAGGCAGACGAGCCAACTGGTATTTAGTTATAAAAGACCAGGTTTGAGCCCTTTTAAATTTGAGCCCGCCTAAATGTGTCTTCTCGGACAGGTAAATTTTATGTGGCCACTGACTAATAATAATACCCTAATATTAACTTCCTATAATTGGCAAAGAATTTCAATTACAAAGGTAACCTTGCCTGAGATACCTCGTTACATAATCAAATTACGGTAGGCATGTACACGTTGTTATTACTAACCAGGTGCAACTTCGTGCTAAAACTCAGTATTGTTAAAGAATTCCTCAAGAAAATTAATGAAAAAAGCAAACTTATCCCTATTTGTAATATACCCTGCTAATCCTATGCACAAGTTTTTAAATCCCAGAACCTACTATGACAATCCAGCAAAGAAAAAGTGATCTACGTGCATCTCAAACACTACTTTCAGTTTACCGCAGTTGTACTATCTGAAGAAACCTACTATGACAATCCAGCAAAGAAAAAGTGATCTACGTGCATCTCAAACACTACTTTCAGGCCTATTGTACCAGAGTGCCTTGTCCAGACTATTGTCCAGTTGTGACTGCTTGCTAATTTTATAAGTTTGCTTTTATACTGAATAAGCAGTTACGGGATGCATCATCCAGTCCAAACGCTGTCTAAACTAGCTTCCATAGGATACCTTCTCTCACTTTGGGAGGTGGAATCAGGTACACATCTCTGTTGATCTTTTTTCCTTGCTACAGCCAATGACAGAAAATGGAGTTAATCAATCGTTATATTATGTACAAAAAAACACTTCAAGTCACACCTTTTAACAAACGTTTGGGCCAATGGACCTGACGGCCTGAACCTGTAGTTCTAATAGGTGCTGTTGGCTTTGCAAGAGAAGTTAAACATAGTATCCTTACAATGTGGAGTGAGTGTAGCAAGTTTTGGTGCTTAAGAAGATGCTAATGTAGAATCTGAAGTATCCGCGATATAAGCTGGTTTGATTCCATCTTTGGAAACAGATTCCTTGTGACCATGCATATCAATAATGATGCGATGACCACCGCAAGTTGATAGTTTGTACTGGTGTTCAGGGCACTTAATGTTCAATTTCTGTGAAAGTTGAGGGTCTCCTAGGCATGCTTTTGACTGATCGTTGAGGATAACATATCCATATGTCCAGGTTGATGGGTCCCTTTCATGATATATTTTCATCAGTATAACCTGTGTACAGAAACTAGCTGTCGCACAGGTAAATAGCTTAGTGCATTTGATGTTAGCTTCTCATGGCTGAGGTGTCTCTGACTGATTGATTTCTTGTCTATTTTGGTTCTTTACTTAGTTTTCATTGATGTGCATGAAAGATGCATGGGTGATACGGTCACATTTCTTACATTTGAGACTTGTTTCGCACTGTGATTCTTCCCACAAGCCTAACCTTTTACGTTATACCTGAAGTATAACGTTTGTACTGTAATTTTGGTAGTTAAACATAAATACACGCCTTGTGTGATGGATTAATTATAATTCCATTATCCGCAAGCAAGCTGTCCAAATCATGTAACAATCCAAATACAGTAACATTAATGACATATTATAATCCACATTCAGAACTTTGTAATCTAAATGTCATAATTTCGTAATCCAAATAGGCTAGCCATAGGCCTAATCTTATAACTTTGTTCGCCTAATCCAAGTAATGATCCACATCTTGTAATAACTAAAATCCAATTCATACAAAACAATTTGTGCCTTAAAACGTCCAAAAACACAACACGGTTGATTATTTTTCTTTCAAACGTAACTACTGATCTGTTCTCACCTACCCAATTTTCAAAAAAAATTCCCTCGTTTCAAATGCAAGGTCATTGCTATGCATCCTGCTCCAACTACCATCTGCGCGTACACATACAAAACCTCCACCATACACCCAAAGTTAGCATAACGCAAATCTATTTCATATAAGAATCATACGACAAATCCCTAAGATTAACATTGAGACGCCAGAATAAGCATAACTAAACCATTCTGCCATTCATTATCTCTAAAGCAAAAGAATACAGTATTCAGCGATAGGGACTTTTATCATTGTCTGATTAATCAAATACTGTAGGTAGGCCAGGATCTCTCATGATCATGAAAGTAATTTTAAGTTCTAGCCTCATTGCATTTAGGCATTCAAAAGTTGTGCATTAACTATATTGAAAAGTCTGTCTGAACCTTCCGAGGGGGAGTTCTGACATTAGGGGCTAGTTTTGGTTTTGAAAAAAATATGGTTAGGTTGTGAAGAGACAGAACTTATAGTAAGCTTTATATATACTTGAGTTTTAAGGACATCAGTGGGTTAATGTCAAAAGTGCAATTCTCTGTACTTTTATCATATTTTTTTATTACATCTGTATCGATTGCAAGCCAAACAATTACGTTTTTATACACATGTGAAACAATGGATCTTAAACTTGAAGAGATTTTAGAAATAGGACTAACTTTAGGACTATCAGGGCAAGACCTTCCACACTATGTAGATAAGGAAAGAGATAGAAAAAGCAAAACAAAATTGATGTTGATAAAGCAGCACGTGGTGGATCTTGACCATCAATTAGAAATACAAAGGCATGATAGGGAACTTAATATTGAATTGCAACTAGAACTAGAAAATGTAAAGAAACACATAGGGCAGGTGACACTAGTATGAACCAAACACTTGATACTTTTTCACGGAAAAGCACCCTTAAATTACCTCACTTTGAGGACAAAGAAGATTTAGATGGATATCTAAACCATTTCCTAAACTGTAGGCGAATGTGCCCCTGAAATATCTCACTATGAAGACAAAGAAGATTTAGATGCTTATATGAACTGTTTTGAAAGATATGTAAAGAACCAACAATGGGATGAAGATGACTGGGTGGTAAATTTAAGCGCCTGCTGTTTTAGCACTTTTATTATATTCGTATTAATTGCAAATCAAACTATTAAGTTTTCATAAACAAGTAAAACAATTTATCTTAAACTTGAAGAGATATTAGAAATAAGGCCGGCTTTAGAACTATCAGGGCAAGACCTTCCACACTATAGAAAGAAGCACATCGGGCAGGTGACAATAGCATGAACCAAAAACTTGATACTTTAAGGAAAAGGGCATGTGCCCCTATACTTTCAGGGCAAGACCTTCCACACTATATAGCTAAAGAAAGAGATAACCAAAAGCCAAACAAAATCGATGCTGACAAAGCAGCACGTGATGATTATGCCTGTCGATTAGAAACACAAAGACATGATAGAGAACTTATTGAATTGCAACTATAACTAGAAAATGCACAGAAAGAAACACATAGGGCAGGTTACACTAGTATGACCCAAACACTTGATACTTCTTCAAGGACAACGGAATGCGCCCCTAAATTACCTCACTTTGAGGACAAAGAAGATTTAGATGGATATCTTAACCATTTTCTAGACAGTAGTGGAATGAGCCCCAAAATTATCTCACTATGAAGACAAAGAAGATTTTAATGCTTATATTAAACGTTTTGAAAGATTTGTAAAGAACCAACAATGGGATGAAGATGACGGAACGGTAAATTTAAGAGCCCTTTTTTTTTTATCATTTGTATAATATTCGTACTAATTGCAAGCCAAGCAATTAAATTTTCATACACAAGTGAGACAATGGATCTTAAACTTGAAGAAATTTTAGAAATAAGATCGGCTTTAGGACTTACAGGGCAAGACCTTCCACACTATATAGATAAGGAAAGAGATACTCAAAAGCAAAACAAAATCGATGCTGATAAAGCAGCACGTAATAATCTTGCCCATCAATTAAAAATACTAAGGCATGATAGAGAACTCATTGAATTGCAACTACAACTAGAAAATGCAAAGAAAGAAACACATATGGCAGGTGACAATAGTATGAACCAAAAACTTGGTATTTCTTCAAGAAAATGGGAATGTGCCCCAAAATTACCTCACATTTAGGATAAGAAAGATTAAGATGCTTATCTAAACCGTTTTGAAAGATTTGTAAAGAACCAACAATGGGATGAAGATGACTGGAAGATAAATTTAAGTGCCCTCTTATTCATCATTTGTATTTCATTCATATTAATTGCAAGCCAATTCAGCTATTAGGTTTTCATACACAAGTAAAACAATGGATATTAAAACTTGAAGAGATTTTAGAAATAGGACAAGCAATAGAAATATCAGGGCAAAACCTTTTGAGACTATAAAAATAAGGAAAAAGATAATCAAAAGCAAAAAAACAACAATGCTGACAAAGCAGCACAATATGATCATGCCCATCGATTAGAAACATGAAGGCATGATAAGGGAACTTATTGAATTGCAACTAGAACTAGAAAATGCACAGAAAGAAACACATAGGGCAGGTTACACTAGTATGACCCAAACACTTGATACTTCTTCAAGGACAACGGAATGCGCCCCTAAATTACCTCACTTTGAGGACAAAGAAGATTTAGATGGATATCTTAACCATTTTCTAGACAGTAGTGGAATGAGCCCCAAAATTATCTCACTATGAAGACAAAGAAGATTTTAATGCTTATATTAAACGTTTTGAAAGATTTGTAAAGAACCAACAATGGGATGAAGATGGCCAACAGTAAATTTAAGAGCCCTTTTTTTATCATTTGTATAATATTAATTGCTAATTGCAAGCCAAGCAATTAAATTTTCATACACAAGTGAGACAATGGATCTTAAACTTGAAGAAATTTTAGAAATAAGATCGGCTTTAGGACTTACAGGGCCAAGACCTTCCACACTATATAGATAAGGAAAGAGATACTCAAAAAGCAAAACAAAATCGATGCTGATAAAGCAGCACGTAATAATCTTGCCCATCAATTAAAAATACTAAGGCATGATAG
>JAIGNY010002456.1:0-15049 GCA_020152595.1 Chiridota heheva | reverse complement strand
CGAACTGAATTACCACCTTCAGAGTTCAGACAAATTGATTTCTATTTGTGAAAAGTTTTGAGCCAAATGATGGGGCACTTCCAGTACTTTGTTAACGCAAAGCAGTAGCAGAATGGCGCCATCTTCCATCGTCATCGAGTAAGCACAGGCTTGGCAAGTTCACGGCTCTTGACAAATTAAAAATTGTATCTAAAATTTGAAATATTGTTTGTTTTGTTTTACAGGGATACAACGAATTTACACTACAGGCAACGCAGGGAGATTTGCATTTCATGTATGCGCATCTGTACGATACATAGGCATATAGGTGTAATTTAATTTTTGTAAGTATGGGATTGGGGGGCATGCCCCTGTGCCCCCTCTGGCTACGCCAGTGCCTACACCACACCAATTTAATCTCCACACCAATATAATCTGGACAATCTGACCTCTTGTGGTAAGCCATGGGTTAATCCTATTGGCTAATTTCTTGCAAGTCTTTGTATACATTATGCAGTGTTTGATCTTCATCCCCATGGGATGATTACATTACGGAACTCGCCCCTTGAACAAAACTCCATCCTGATTTTCTGTGCCTGTAACATTTCAGTAGCTGCATGTGGCGGTTTGCATTTTAGTTTATTTCCAAATAATTCCACTCCGCGTTTTAACAAAATTTGCCCTCTAAAGGTGTGAAATATGTCAAATTTGTTTTTTGGGGACAAATTGTAAGAGGATTCAACCTTTGAACATCAAAATTGACGCTGTATTTCGTATTTCCACGTAAATTAATTTTGAAGTTAAGAAATATCAAGAACAGCATTCCAACAATAAAACTTCTCCCCCGTATAACTGCAAAATGAGGGGAGTTTTTATTTAAATAACATCAATATGTGTTCTGTCTGTGGAGTTTTAGGCATAAAGAAACTTGTAAAGTGTATTTCTTGGGGCATGGATAAGAAATATAATAGCAGTGGCGTAGCAAAAAGGGGGAAAGCGAGGGCGACAGCCCACTCTCAATGGTGGAAGCAGATTCCTTTAACGGCCGCTAGACTCCAGGCCACACACTATCTCCCAATTTTTGATAATATTCTTGCACCAGTCGATTCCAAAATTCCACACATGCTGTTAGATTTTTCACAAACATTTGCTTTCCTTTCACCAATCAATCTTGAAGGAAGGAGTGACATTTTCTGGACAAGGAAAACGTTTATGGTCTTCAAAAATCTTGCAAACTTGAGTTTTATAAAGGCCCAAAAATAACTCTAGAAAATGCTTAAATTGAGGATCTTGTGGGGTTTGGCCCCCTAGATCCACACCCAGGTTTCCCCTGGACCCCACGCGTGTGTATGTGTGGGTGGGTGTTTGTAACAGCCAGCTCGTAAACGCGATATCTCAATAACGATACACTGGATTCATGTCATATGCCGTACACAGATAGCCCATGGTCCGTAGATGTGCCCTATTGGTTTTAATGGTGATGTAATGCATATTAATGAGTAGGTGGAGCTTAATGTAAAAGTCTTGAAATGTTAATATTGTAACAACCACATGTCTTTTTTGTGTCATATTTGGTATGATTATTATGTTAGCTGGTGTGTACATGTTCATGATGTAAACACTTTGAATATCATTAATATGCATAGTGGGCGGGCCTAATATGATTTTGATGAAAAGAGCTTGTAAACACAGTATCTGAAGAACGGTAAACTGGATTTATTTCATATTTGATATACAAATTGTCCATGGTCCGTAGATGTGCCATAATGTTTTGATGGTGATGTCATGAATATTAATAAGTAGGTGGAGCTTAAAATGTAAATCTTGAAATGTTCATTTTTTAACATCACATGTTTGTTTTGTTTCATTTTTGGTATATTTATAATGTTAGCTGGTGTGTTTATGATGTCAAAATGTTGAATATCAATAATATGCATTGTGGGTGGATCTTAATATGATTTTGTAAACAAAAAGCTTGTAAACACGATATCTCAAAAGCTATGAACTGGATTCACGTCATGTGTGGTACACAGCTCATGGTCTGTAGATATGCCCTAATGTTTTTTTGTGGTGATATCACGCATATTAATGAGTAGGCGGGTCTAAAATAAAAATCTTGAAATGCTCTTATTTTGACAATCACATGTCTATTTTGTTTCATATTTGTTATAATAATGATATTACTTAGTGTGTATGTGTTCTTTGTATTGTATACAAACGTTGACTTTCATTAATATGCGAAATGCGTGGTGCTTAATATGATTTTGTAAACTGAAAACACAAGTAAACACGATATCTCAAAAAAAATATGAACTGGATTCACGTCATGTGTGGCACATGGTCTGCAGATGTGCCATAATGTTTGTGGTGGTGATTTCATGCATATTAATAAGTGGGCGGGCGTAAAGTGAAAATTTTGTGAAAAAAAAGTGATAAATGAGCAAGTGTATGTCCGTTTTGCATCACATTGGGCATATTAATATTGTTGATTATTTTGTACATGCTTATGTTATCAACATATGTCATTGATATGCATGGTAGGCGTGGCTTAATGTGAAAGTGCTAAATGATGTAAGCACCTTACTGTGTCTCATTAACGGTATATCGGATTTATGCCGAATGTCGAACACAGATGGGTCATGGTCTGTACGTATATGTTCTAATGTTGTAGGAGTGATGTCATGAATATTCATGAGTAGACGGGGCTTACTGAAAAATTCTTGAACTAAGATAAATGGGCAATCGTTTTTGCATCATACTTGCTATGATAATGTTTTAAATTATTGTTCAAATGCTAATGTTGTCAATATTTTTATTGATCTGCATGGTGGGTGTGGCTTATAAATAAATATCATGGACTAAATATTTCATGATATGCAATGACTTGACAGTTAATACAGAACTTGCAAATCAATTAGCTAATGGAAAAATGTATCGGAACCACAAAACATTTTGGTTCTGGTTTTATGATAATGAAATTCCTGACATGACAGCATGAATAGCAATTGACCCGCCTGAATGAAGATGCAAATAAACGTTTCCTTGCCTCTAAAGAATTTTAGTTTAGGTGTGTGGGTATGAAAATAAATATGAACAATAAGTGGAATGTGGGGTAGAAGATGACATGATGATAAAGTAGCTGTGGAATTAAGATGATGGTGGGATTTCATGTGGGACAGGGTGGAATTTTATGTAACCCAGTTCAGGGTGGGGTGGCATGTTGGTCAGGATGCATTGTCATGTTGGACAGGGTAGGTGTGCATGTGGACCATGGTGGGTTGGCATGTGGAATAGGGTGGGGGTGGCATGTGGAACAGGGTGGGTCGGCATGTAGGACAGGATGGAATGGCATGTGGGATAGGGTGGATTGGCTTGTGGGACATGTGGTGGGGTGTCATCTGGATTTCAGTTGTGATGGCATGTGGGTCATGCATATGGTGAAATGTCATACAGTATCTGGTATTCAGGTGTGATTGTATGTAGTACATAGGGCGTGGGATGACAAGTTGGGATGGAATGTGGGACAGGCTAGAACGTGCATTATTAGCGGTGAGGGGATTTGTATCGTTTCCAACGTCTAGTTTGTCAAACGTTAAGCAATATTGTTTCACATAATTTTGTTTTAATGTTGTTGTACATTTTTCATGCTGCTTGACTCTACTTGACACACCTATTTTCATAAATTGGAAGTTGCATTACAATCCAGGATGTAGTTCTGGGAATGTTTAGGGCTTGGGAGAGGGTACAGGCTGGAAAGGTATGTAAATGACATTCTTTCATTGACCTTGGCAAGTCAGGGCCTCTTCATTCTGTGTTGTTCAATTGATATAACTAAGAGGTGTTATAGTTTTAAAGACGGTTAGCGTTTACGTGTTTTCTTAGTTACTGGATGAGGTCGTAACCTTGAGCTTTTTTTTGTCTTAAAATATCTGGGGCAACTCAAAGATATTTTGAAGCTTGTAGTAAAATGTGAAAATTAACAAAGCAAATGAAAATTTAAGTGCATCTTTCAAAGCTCAAGTAATTTGAAATCATCTGCCCTGCTAGCCCTATTTCTGTATATTCTTCCCTCTATAAGCCTATTTTGTATACTAGCATTGAAAAGTCGAGCATACTATCCTTATAGTTCTTGTTGCAGTTTACATGGCCCCTATCTGCCTATAAAACATACAGAGCTTTTTGGGCCCACGTGTTGTAATATGTGGCCTTTGTCAGAATTTAGATTTCCATTGGTGATGAAAACATACCCCCTATTTTTTCATATTTACACATATGCTGATAGGCCAATCAAAACCAGTGTTGAAAGGAACCGTACTTCGTTGCATTTAATTCACGATAGACGAAATTTAAACCATAGTTGTGCACTTGAAAACAAGTTTTTTTTTAGATACACATCCGTGGTTTTACTGCCTGAAGAAAGTCCCATCCGTTCGTGTTTCATATGGATCTTTTCTATAAAAATCAATTATTTATCAGTAGATTGCTATGATATGCTTTGTTGTTATGTTTGAACCCTTTTCATAAAAATTCATTAAGTTGTATGCCTACTGATAACGAGAGAGAGGAGCGTGGGGAAGGGGGAGGGGGGGGGGGTATAGGGCCCAGACTCTCGAAACGAGGGAATAGGGGACTAACACAGAATTCTTTGTTTTGAACAGGCGTATGTTTCGAGTCTTCATTGACCCACTATACATACACGACAAAATATCTTTCAGCGCATCAAAGTTGTCAAACCTGAAAAATACCTATACAAATAACACGAAAGAGATATGGTTACTCTTTTTCTTTTTCTGTTTTTGAGCAGAAAAGACAATGTATTTATATTTCATTTTGACACCACCTGATAAGAGGAGTATACAATCGACAGCAATATTTTGTGAATGCAAATCTTAACCTCCGAGCAATTGCTCATAATTCATAAATCCAAGCGATATTGCGAAAAGACAAATATAAGACTAACAAACTGAATACGAAAAATAATTTGATATTGCTTTAAACTGTCAACAAATCCCTCCTTTACAACTCCAAATCAAAATTGCCATTACTTTAATTCGAAACCGGTCCAAATTTCTATGAAAAATCTCTATTAATATTCACCAATACGTTTACACTCCACACGCCCTTTCGTTACAAATGAGGTATACTTTTACTTTATGAAATGCAAGAATCACATTTAAGACAGTAGCCTTTACTTTGAACATAAATGAGGCTTGAATGCTTGTTTTCTTTATATCTTTTTAATCAGAAGTCTACTAACTACATACTCAGCAACCGAACCAAGAACTTTTACAGACTAGTAGGTCGAAGGCACTTTGACGGTCGCCGACTACGACGACGACGAGTGAACACACAATTACAATGACGGGGACGTCGCCTGCGTATTCGCTTATGATAGTAACAATGCTATCACGAAACGCCTAATACAACCCGGACGAGAACACAGGTACGACGTACGGGCAGACATAACACCAACAACCAAGTCAACGTCCACGGCCTTCGGTTACCAGTTGTGGTGCACTGGCGTGTCTACCCAACCCGGGCTTGAACCCAGGGCCTCGTGGTCTGTAGACATGTATGATTAACCGCTACACCACTTTAGGTAGACCCTTTGACGGTCATTGTAGACATTTCTTACCAAGGGAAAATGTCATGCATTTGGTAGTCATTTTGTGGAGAGTTGGCATGTAAGCCTCGTGGCATTTCATGATGAAATGCAATATAACTTTCTAAGCAAATCCACACGTACCCAGCATTACTTGTGAGCACGGCGAGGACTATATCCAGCCACAAACAGCTTGAATTTGAAATCCGGCCTTTTGCAATACAACGATTTGATTACCTATCTATAATCAGAGAGTTGGTATATCATTTCCCTGCTATAATTGAGTTTATATGATTATGATTTGAATTGTAACGACATTAAGAATTTTTGGCCCTTAGACCCCTCCAACTCGACACCCCTGATTTTCTCAAAATCAGGGGTAATCCACACCATTCAACCCGAGAGACTCTTCACAATTCATTGACTAGCATCCAGGTATTGTTACACCATATACCACACAGAAGTAATGTATACCTTCTTAACTGACATCTTCATTAGTCTATTCACAGTTCACTTGTTAGCAACCAGCTACTGTTACACTGTACACAATAGGTCAATCATCTTGGGCTCAAGACACATAACTGCTGTTCAGTGATGCGAATCAGATTAGTCTTGGCAGAGCCTAAATGAAAAATATACATTATATGCTTGGGAGAACTTTTTGCAAAACTCATGTATGATTGATGGACCATTCCTCATAAGGAATGTTATTTCATTTTATATCTTAACACTATTTCCTCAATTCGTTAGTTTTAAAACAATAATAGATTTTTGTCCAAAATTAGGTCATCTAAAATAGAATTAGTATGAACACTTGTGCATTTACAACGAGTCCATATTCATAAAAGAATTTAAAAACTGTTTCAAGTGTCTGTTTTAACAATATATCCTCACTTCGTTGGCGTGCTATACGTCCTTTCGTGTGCGAAGTCCTCACTTAAAGAGGAAGGCTCGTCTCAGTAAAATACGGTAAAAATGGGGGATACTTTATTTTGACGTCACTTCCGGTTGTGGAGGCAAGATCCGATCCTCTGTCTGTTTGTACCACACAGTACAGCCAGACACTAGCATGTACGTTGTGTGTGCAGGATTACATACACGGCGCATTACGTTACTGTGACGAGAAACTTATTTGTTGTTTTTTTCAATGCTTTTTTGTCAGAAAGCGAAAATGAAATTGTAGTATTATAATGCTACATTAATAGTCATCAAATGAAAATTATTGAGAAAAAAAAAGAAGAGGATGAAAGCAAAAAGTCAAAATAAACGATTCTACCGGGGCTCGAACTCACGACATGATTTGAAATAAAAAAATTCCTTGCGATCGCCGCAAGTATCTGGGCTATCTCATGTGATGACCTGTGAAGCGTTTTAAATAACTATATACAAGTTGCAATAC
Source organism: Chiridota heheva (assembly GCA_020152595.1). Classification (NCBI taxonomy): domain Eukaryota; kingdom Metazoa; phylum Echinodermata; class Holothuroidea; order Apodida; family Chiridotidae; genus Chiridota; species Chiridota heheva. The sequence goes on along the minus strand of JAIGNY010002456.1, from coordinate 8,069 downwards.
GAGACAACGAATCGCGCAGCAAAATTTCAACCAATCAAAAAATTTGAAAGGAATTCTAAATATTGTGCACATATGACGATACTGCCTCTTTAATATGTTGCGTTATAAGCACAAACATTGCACATAGATTATATTTTTTAATTCAACATACCATGTAAAACCAAGGTTTAAAAACAATCTGATATTTTTGTACCAAATGATGTCGAGCTAAAACTGAGCCGTTTTGCATTACGAGTCTATATCTATACCAACTAAAATGAACTTTGTAGTACACCTGTCTTAACAATTTATCTCCACTTCGTTGGTGTGCTACGTCTTTTGCGTGCGAAGTCCTCACTTACCTAGCGTTATAAGCGCGCACATAGCACATAAAATATTAGATTTAGATTGTTACATGCAACAGAGCCCATGAAATTTCTTGCCCGAGTGAGAGAAACTGAGAATTAATCTGTCCTCTTCCACATTTGTCCTCTCTTTCACATTAAGTCCTCACTCATCGTACATTGTTGTATATTATACGTAACTCTGACACCTGATATATTTAACGACATTCATTGGGTTGGTAGTTCAAAGAATAAAGGCTCAATCTTTCTGGTAATACACAGATACAGGAGACCATGAATACAGTGATTTTTCAAAGCTTCACCTATACTTTGCTATCGCGCACCTATAGTAAACGAAAAAATATTTGATTACTTGAAATAATAATTGCTTTTTAAATAATTGGTGTTTGTTATGTCATTCAAAATTCATCGATTTAAACTTGCATAGGTAATCCACCTGAAATGTTTAATTTAATTATTTAAGCTACCCCGGACAACATAATCATTTGTTAAAATTTAACAGTCAGGGTGATCTCCAAAATGTTGGAGATGAAATATCTCCAAGAAGTTGGAGATGGAGGTCGCCATTACGCGATATTAATGCTCCTATGCTCTTCCATTGACTTAGTGTGTGGGTCAAACTATTTAAAACGGTTGGGAAATTTGTTCGAGGCTTCGGTACCACGTGGGATATGAGTATTCGGTTACTTTAAGAGTAAATACCTAAAAATGTGTTGCTTCAAGAAATTTCACCGTTTTGATAGATTTCGAGAAATTTGGCGAGGATAATTCTGACCTTGATATGAATTCTTCGATTACTTGCAGTCAAGTGCATTGAAGGAGACCATTTACTAGGCCTCTAGGTAAATTTACATGAAGATTAAAGGGAAATTGCGTTGATTGTGGGTTCAAGACGCTGGAACAGAAAACAGTCATCTCCACAAAGTTGAAGATCTCCAACTTTTGGAGATCTGCCGAACTGTTTAATGATGATATCCGAGGTAGACAACCACCGTCTCATTATTATTTATAAGAAGTCAGGTAAATGTCATTTGTTTCTTTGAAGTAGGCTACTTACAGAAAAAGCATTTATAATCTCTTTTTAAAGTTTTTGCAGCGGAAGAACCAGCAATGTAGATCTAAACTGGTTTTCTGTGTTAAAAGCCATCCGTTGCCTTACAGCAATACTTGAAACCGAACACATACGTGACCACTCATATAGTTAATATTAAGATGAACAAAAGCTAAGCTTATCTCTAACGGAAAGTAAACAATATAATTACAATATTGAACATTTGGTAACTTAAGGGAGCTTCGCCCCATTGAGCTCAGTTCTTCCAACCTCATAAGAAGAATTCTTCTTTTCGAGTTATTTTCTAGGTGCTCTTGAAAATTGGATGCCTGTTTCTTTCTTTATGTGATATAATTTCATTGCATGCTCAGAGCCAAACACCTTTTCTCAATTTTTAGGAAAGTTAGGTAAACCCTGCAGGTCCAAGCAAATAAGGAAATTAAGAGGGATTAAGCTATATCGATACACAAACATGGGTCCCGAACGTCAATATCCTCTCGGGCCCAAAAGGACCTACAGCCAGATAGCTGTGCAACTGTACAGGAGCCCAGGCGCTAACCTCAAATGTCATTGCACTTATCTCCTCTCCATACATGAAACTAAAAGGAAATTGCTGTAAAATTGAAAATACAAAACGCATCAGGATACAGTGCATTATTGAGGTAAGAGAAAGGCATTATTAATTAAGATTGCGTTATCAAGCTTAAAGAGTAACGTTTTTTCCGTAGCTAAAGGCGTAGTTACAATAGCACATGCACTTAACGCTTTGTTTTGTAATTTGCATGCGTGTAAATCAAATACACACCATGATCATTTATGCTCATTCCGATTGCTTTATTCCTTGGATCAAGTTTTTAGTTCTGTCACCAAACACGAATATACGGTAGTAATAATTCTTAACATTTTACGAATTGTTGATCATATGTTTTACTTAAGTGTTTGACTAGCAACACTTCTCCATGTGATCACTGTATCCACGAATATGAAGATCACTTCTTGATCTACGACGAGGATGGTGGTCACCCTGAGATCGGAACTTGATGAAAACTGAATCTTCCTATCTTTTTTTAATATATATATATATATATATATATATATATATATATATATATATATATATATATATATATATATATATATATATATATATATATATATATATATATATATATATATATATATATATATATATATATATATATATATATATATATATATATATATATATATATATATATATATATATATATATATATATATATATATATATATATATATATATATATATATATATATATATATATATAAATATATATATATATATATATATATATATATATATATATATATATGTGTGTGTGTGTGTGTGTGTGTGTGCGCGTGTGTGGGGGCAGGGGGTGCGTGTGTGAAGGGTATGCTAGTCACTTTTGCTGCCGTTATTGATTGGTTTTCAGATTTGTATTGTATCTTACTGTCCATGTTAGCACGATATGTGACCTTTAAATTATATATAGTCAGGGTCCTTGGAGCAAAATAATGACACCAGCCCTAGATCTCCCACCCAGGGCGTGACTTAACTTTGATCGCACGGGGTAAGACAAATTTTCCCGACGAAAATTTGCACCTGCCCGACTTATCTATACATGGAAATGTTTACAATCACACAATTAGGAACATACCTACCTCCCCCCCCCCCTTTCCCCCATTCCTCCCTCTGCCAATCAGTATCATCGCCAGACATTTTGACTTGGGAAACAGTACTCTATTACCAAACACGGAACTGCAAAACAGCATTTACCCGTTTAGAGGTCCCTGTCGGCGTCCAGGAGCGAAACCCTGGTAGGGATCCAGGATTCGAAGCCCCTGCCCGGAAGCTCTGGGAATTTCTTGTTGTTTTTTTGCCACAATATAACTTAAAATCAACACAAACTGACAACATTTAAGTGACTCGGGTGATAATTAAGAAGACAATTTCAAAATCTCATCTTAATGTCTATAGGTTATCGTTTCTAAACAGACAGAAAATAAATTTCCCCTTAAAATTAAAAAAAAAATCGGGCCAAATTGTGTAGGCGATCACGAGTGGAGCCTTGGTCTGAAGATTTCTTTTTTTTGATTCCCTCTAAATGGCTTAAAATTAACACGTTCTAAAATGTTAATGAAACATCGTGGGGTCCTGGGGTAAAGCAAGGGTAGGAATCCAGGAGGGACCCTTGGAATGGATCCATGGGCTAAGCCCCCGGAAGCTCTGAAGTTTTATTGTATTTGATGCCCCAAAATGGCTGAAAATCAACACAAACTGGCAAAATTTAAGTTATGAAAAGAAGACAATCTTAAATTTCATGTTGATATCTATAGGTTTCCATTTCAAAACAGGTATGTTGATGAGAAATTTTTCCTGAAAATTGAGATAAATTAAAGGCTTCACCCATGAAGGCTGCACAATTTTGCCCGAATTTTCTCAATATTCATATTGTAACATGTATTTGAGTTAGGCATGACTGATCTGCTGATATACTCTCTGATATAAGTACATCCGACATTCTATACATCTCTGCCCGACTCATACCAGTAGCTGGCCAACCCTGGGGGGAGGGGAGGGGTGGGGGACCCGTAGGCCATAACGATAACAAAACAACTATAACATTATGCATTTTTAAAAGTATTTGGTCTTTTTGCGAAAAAAAACATAAAGGTATAACCACATTAACTTTCCCACATTTTTTTCAATACTGCAACATTGTTTTTGCCCGAAATCGAAATTGCCCGAAGAACACAAATTTCTAGTGGGTGTAACACCTCACGCCCCCATTAAGTTACGTCCATTCTCCCACCCCACAAGCCTGGATGACATGTACAAATACGGAAATTTTTCGTTTCTATAAACCTTTTTTCTGACAGTGTATTAAACCATTCTCAAATAATTAGGGTATTCTCTTCTGAAACAAATCAAGTAACATAAGCGGTCGAGACATACTGTCATTTTGAGAGCACTTGATAGGAAATAAACACCATGATGACCAGATCCGCCGGTGATCGATACTCTAATATACCAAACTGATGATGACCAAACTCGCCGGTGATCGATAGTCTAATATGCCAAACTGATGATGACCAGATCCGCCGATGATCGATACTCAAATATGCCAAACTGATGATGACCAAACTTGCCAGTGATCGATACTCCAATGTGCCAAATTGATGATGACCAGATCCGCCGGTGATCGATACTCAAATATGCCAAACTGATGATGACCAAACTCGCCGGTGATCAATACTCCAATGTGCCAAACTGATGATGACCAAATCCGCCGGTGATCGATACTCAAATATGCCAAACTGATGATGACCAAACTCGCCGGTGATCGATACTCCAATGTGCCAAACTGATGATGACCAAATCCGCCGGTGATCGATACTCAAATATGCCAAACTGATGATGACCAAACTCACCGGTGATCGATACTCCAATGTGCCAAACTGATGATGACCAAATCCGCCGGTGATCGATACTCTAATATACCAAACTGATGATGACCAAATCTGCCGATGATCGATACTCCAATGTGCCAAACTGATGATCACCAAACCCACCAGTAATCGATATTCCAATGTGCCAATCTGATGATCACCAAACCCACCAGTGATTGATACTCCAATGTGCCAAACTGATGAAGACCAAACCCGCCAGTGATCGATACCCCAATGTGCCAAACTGTCAAATTTTACTCAAGGCAAAGAGCTTCCACACAGAAGCTCATTGCTCAGGGTAATATGATGAGTTTACCTGACGTTGAGTTAAAACGTGGTAAAATTTTAGGAATCAAACCCATGACTGATTGCTTCGCAGCATGGCGGATAGACCACCAGACCACTAAAAGCCGGCGGGTCTGCTGATCGCAAGTCTCAGGCTTTTAAGGATACATTTAGCAGTTCAGAGGATCGATTAATTTAAGAGACGTTATATATACTTGCCATAGGCGGCGAAACCGTCCGATCACCCCGACCATGGTCGGGACAAAAATTTGTCCGACAATGTTCTGACCAAGGCAAACAAAATTCCGAGAATGGTCTGACCAAGGTTATACAATGTAATATAAGGATTTCACTGTAATGTTCTAATGTATTTCTAACGATTTTCGTATCGAGTTGCGATTAATATTTCACGAAAAAATTATTTCGAAATAGCCTTGTTACGCGGTGTTAAGCTCGCTATAGCCACACACACACTTATTACGGTTAAGTCCTAAATACATGCGCACCCTATAGTTTAATTGCTTTAACGCTTTTCTTAGATATCCAGGACGAATAAAATAATATCGTGTGTTTACAAGTGACACACGCGCCAAATGATGCAATCTTTCATAACAGATCGTCAGCTTCCCTGGTTGGTAGATTGTCTAATACTTCAGTACTTCATCAGTTCATAGAATTAGGAAAATGATAGTCTATAACTTTCCTATTAGAAGTATGTAATTTTACCGAGAATAAGCTTAATGACTGCGATACTTAATAAGAATTTCAAAATAATAAGGCTAAGTTTAGAAGAATTTATCTTGCGGATAAATTCTTGCAATATTGTTGCTAATCCAGTCAGAAATACAAAAATAGAGCCCTTACAAACTACTTTAACCGTTTGGGTTCACGCTTCGCGTAAACATGGTCAGCCCAATAATTTCAAACTTCTGCCGCCGGGCCACTGCTTGCTTGTTGCCTGCTTAAACATGCTTAACTATTTTCAAGAGCTTAATTGTTGTAATCCTTTAATCTGATAATTACTGAAATGGCTTTCGCAGAAATGGGGACTCGTTGACAAGAAACTTCCACGCAAATAGTATGTAATGTTGATCAGTGAAGCCAACGTACGTTTTATTCAGTAACATTGGGTTTGTCCATTAAAGAAAGTAAGTAGGCGTAATTGGCCAGTGTGGATGTCTCGAGAGGTTTTGTGAGCTTTTCGGAAAAATAAGAAGTTGTGGGGTTGTTATAAAAGAGTCGGTGTCCTGCGGAGCTTGTTCGATCTACCTACTGTGGTGTAGCGGTTACCATACCTGTCTACAGACCACGAGGCCCGTGTTTAAGCCTGGGTTGGGTAGACACGCCAGTGTACCACAACTGGTTTTTAAAGGCCGTGGACATTGACTTGGTTGTCGATGTTATGCCTGTCCGTACGTCGTACCTGTGTTCTCGTCCGGGTCGTATTAAGAGTTTCGTGATAGCATTGTTACTATCATAACCGAATACGCAGGCGACGACCCCGTCATTGTAATTGTGTGCTCACTCGTCGTCGTCGGAGCTTGTTAGATATATGGATCATAAAAAGTTAACCAAGGGTTTGATTATGAATACTAAAGTGCTTTTTGAAAAAAACGTTTGTCCAAAGAGGTTAAGATTAATCCTAAGTCATTTTACTCTTATGTTCGCTTAAAGCAAAAAAACCAAGGAGGTTGTTGGTGCCCTTCAGGGTAATGATGGTGTTACTATCAATAGTGGTAAGGATATGGCTGAGTTCTTGAATGACTACTTTGTATCTGGTTTTACTAAGGAGTCTCTTGCTCATGATGTTGTAGAGTATCTTAATGTGCACTCTCCAGTATCCATTAAGACTGTTGATTTTTCAGTTAATATTGTGTCTAAAGAGTTGACGGGTTTGATTTCAAATGAAGCACTCGGTTTAGATGGTGTACATTCTGCTGTCTTACGTGAGTGTTCTGACGTTCTTTCTGTTCCCCTGAGTACTACATGTATCTTTTCAAATGCTTTGATGTTGGTGTTGTTCCAAGTGATTGGAGATTTGCAGATGTCACTCCTATTTAAAAAAAAGAAGAAGTATAACCACAATTTGCCCTGTAATTATAGGCCAGTGAGTCTTACTAGTGTTGTGTGTAAGTAAAGCCATGGAGTCCATTGTTAAGGATGTTGTACTAGATCGTTTACTGATCAATGGTTTGTTGAATTTGTCCCAACATGGGTTCTTACCTAAGAGGTCTTGTGTTTCTAATTTCTTGGAGTTTCTTGATGATGTTACTTAACTAGTTGATTCTGGTCATAATGTGGATGTTATCTATTTAGACTTCAAAAAAGCATTTGATAAGGTTCCGTTAGTTAGGCAGGCTCATGTTGAAAACAAGAGCGCTTGGTGTGGAGGGAAAGTGTGCCAGTTGGATACATTCTTGGTTATTTGGCAGGTCACAAAGAGTTGTTGTTAACGGTGAAGTTTCTTCATGGAAGAAGGTTACAAGTGGTGTTCCTCAAGGTTCTGTATTCGATCCACTTGTAAATTTGCTGATGACACTAAGCTGAACAGGATTGTTGATGATGCTAGGGATTCTTTACTGTTGCAAACTGATCTAGATAAGCTAGTTTCTTGGTCCCAAACGTGGCAGATGTCATTCAATGTTGATAAATGCAAATTTATTCATTTTGGACAGAGCAATTTGGCTTTTGATTACTGCATGAATGGTTTAAATCTTGGTTGTGTTGATCAAGAAAGGGATCTAGGTGTTATTGTCATTAGTAATCTGGAAGCCTTTAAACAGTGTGCTTTGGCAGTTGCAAGGGCAAATAGGATGCTTGGTTTGATTAGAAGAAATTTTTGTTTTGTTGGTAGAGAGGTTGTCTTTAATTTGTATAAGCAGTTAGTCAGGCTTTCACTTTGAGTATGCTATTCAGGC
>JAIGNY010002455.1:0-14775 GCA_020152595.1 Chiridota heheva | reverse complement strand
AATTACAATGACTAACAAAATACAAGGAATATAATTCAAGATTACATCTTCTATGAACCAAAATTTGAAGACCAGAGGTGTCAAAACAAACAAAAAGTTTAAATATTTTAAAGACCAAAAAGTGAATTTTGATTTTATAACCTCAACCCAACACTACTCTGTGTTGGTTGAGCCATTACCTACATCCAATTAGCCTTAGTTACATGTGAAGTGAATCCGATCTCACAAATATTTTGGTGATACTGTAGTGCTTTTGTAAAATAAAGAAAAGGTAAGCGCGTATAATACACTAGCTAAGGTCCGTGGCAGTGCGGTAAAGCTTTAGCCTTCTAATCTAGTGTTCCGGGTTTGATTCCCGGTGAATCTCAAACCAGCGCTCCACAAGTCGGTAATAAAATGGCCATGGACGTTTTGACATAAATACTCTAATGGGGGTCTGTCGGGATGTTATAAACCTTGGTAAACCAACTGACCTAGGTGATTGTTGCCTACCACAGCTGATTCAGACTGAATCATAAAACCTATACATTTCAAGGCCCCAGAAGAGAATTAACAGAAATTACAGAAAGAGATCAATAAGAAGCTGGAATTACTTGTCATGGATATGATGATGACAAAAGGAGGCCAGCAAAATGAGGTAACGGAACATCCAATACCGCAACAATGAAGAGAGAGAACAGCACAGAGGTCAAAGTGAAGCAGCTAAATATAATGAAGATCAAAAATCATGGTCAAATCCCCACTCCCCTCGAAGTCACATTTTACCATGTTTCTGCAAAGTGCACAACATTGATGGGAACAGGGGAGGGGGGAAATCCCCACTCCCCTCCAAGTCACATTTTACCATGTTTCTGCAAAGTGCACAACATTGATGGGAACGGGGGAGGGGGGAAATCCCCACTCCCCTCCAAGTCACATTTTACCATGTTTCTGCAAAGTGCACAACATTGATGGGAACGGGGAGGTAGGTAAAAACAGTTTTAAAAATTGTCTACAACTTTTTATCTACACTTTAATTCCTGACATTGGCAACAAAACATAAAGAGTTTCCTTCAATTCAGTTTACATGGAAGAGATGTTTAGTGAAATACTTCTCTTCCACTGTAAAAACTGATCAAAACAAAATGTCCATAAAAACATTTTTTAGATAGCAAAGCATTGTCAACATTTGTCACAAAACTAATTTCATGACCCAAGCTATGTAATGAAAAACAAACATTTTAAATCATTACACACAGTTCTCAATCTATGCAAAACTCTAGGTAACAATGAAACCCAAACTTCAACATAACAACACTAAGACCCATCAATGGGAAATCATGTATTTGTTTGTTGAGGCTAGCAGTCAGAGTCATATGTACCAAGAATTTGTCCTGTATTTATCATGTATTTGTACTTTTCAGCAGAATGTTAAAAGTTCAGTATATTTTGGGTAAAATTTGCCTCTGTCCCCCCCACTTTTGAAGAGGCCAATTTCCCCCTTCCAGATGAGAATTACTAACATGGTATCTTGTAAAGAAGTAATCTTTCTGTCCCCTGCTTTTCCCTACTTCTATGAGATATCCCAGACTGTACACACTTAATTTATTTTATGTCAAAGTTTTTTTTTTTTTTTTTATAATATAAAACTTCCTATATCAAGCATTTTATTTGTTTGTTTGTTTGTTTGTTTGTTTGTTTGATGAGGTCTTAACGGCACCACGACAACGAAGGTCAAATTGTGCCTGAGAGGTCAGATCATTTTAGAGGTAGTAAGGAAAGAGACCAGGGAAGAATGAGAGAAATTCAAGAACAAAAGCCAGAAAGCTGTGATCGAGAGAGGTGCATGGGTAAAACTAAAAACAGAGTAGAGAGGGGTGGAAGAGGAGGATTAAATATGGTTGTAGAGGATGCATGCTGAAGGAAGGAGACTATTTTATCTGGAGGATTTTTTTGGAAGAACTCAGCAATTGAGTTGTGGGGAGCGAGAGAAGCTCTGGGAAGGTTGTACAGGGGCAAGCAAGGAGAACGTGTTGGATTGTAAGGATGCAGTGGCAATTGTTACAGAGGGGCTGGGGGAACCAATAAGGAGGTGGGAGGAGTGAGGTGGGTGTGACCAATTCTAAGACGGGTAATATGAACGTTGTCGATACGAGAAAGGTTGTTGATGGTGGATTTGATCGATTGTGGGCTGGATAACATGGAGTTTGTTATCAATTTGGAAGTTCCATAAGGTTTGCCAGCGGTCACGAACAAGAGAAGCGATAAGCGGTTTGATGTCAGAGAGGGTTTTGGGAAAAGGGGGAAGGGAGGAGGTTATGGGCAAAACTTTAGCGGCTGTATCAGCCCTGTCATTGCCAGGGATGCCAACATGGCTGGGTATCAGAAGAAAAGAACACTTTTCCTGCAGAGGGTGGGAGAAAAGAGTTTCCGGAGGAGGAGGTGGCAGGTGAGGTTATCCCATTTAAGATTGAGTAATGAAGTAAGAACAGCCTTGAGTCAGAGAAAATGGCAAAGTGACTAAGAGGAGAGTACTCACAAAGTTGAGGGCGAGGAGAATGGCCTTAGCCTCGGCTGAAAAGATGGATGAGTGGTCAGGAAGTCTGCTACTGAGGGTGATGTCTTGGATGACGGCAGCAGCAGCTGTCTTGTTGCCTTCCTTGGAGCCATCAGTATAGATAGAGGTGTAATTTGAGAGTTGGTCTTTGATTTGGTTGTGAGATTGATGAAGAGATTAGGGTGAGTTTGAGTTTTGTTATAAGTGGAGAGGTCTAGGTGGACAGAAGGAAGGGGGTGGCCCAAGGCGGAAAAGTGGCCAGGAATAGGTGCCGAGAGTGGCGGGGTTGATGCCAAGTTGAAAGAGGTCTGATTTAATGTGTAAGCTGAAGGGGGGCGATAGGGTTTTAGTCCTATCAAAGAGGGAGGAGAAATTGGGGTACCTAATGAGGTTGTAAACAGGGTTCTGAGTGTTGGTGAGGACTCTAAAAGCATAGGAGAGGCTAAGCTTTTTACATCTAAGTAGAAAGGGGGTTGTTGGCTTCAACATGAAGGCTAGTGATTGGGGAGGTCCTGTAGGCTCCTAGACAAAGCCTGAGGGCTTCATTTTGGATGGTGTTAATGTGGTTGAGGTATGAGTTGTGAGCGACACAGTAAACAATATTGCCATAGTCAAGCTTGGCACGAATGGTGAGCCTGAAAATGTTGAGGAGAGAGCATGGTTCGCTCCCCAAGTAGTGTTGAGAGCAGTCGGAGGAGGTTGAGGGAGCTATTGCATTTTAGTTTCAGGTTGGTGATGTGTGGCTTGTAGGTGAGCTTGGGGTCTAGAGTTAGACCAAGGAACTTTGTGTTTTCAACTTTAGGATGCGATTCCCATTGAGCACAAAGTTCGGGTTGGGGTGGAGGTTGTTGAAATGACAAAAGTGCATGCAGACTGTCTTGTCTTTGGAGAATCTAAAACCGTTATTGTTGCTCCAGACTTGCAGCTGATTGAGGCTGGTTTGAAGCCTATTTTCAACAATAGGAAAGCTAGGGAGGAGTAGAAGATGGTGAAGTCATCCACGAGAGGGTACGTTTGATGCTGGGGCCAAGGTCATTCCCGATGTCATTAATGCTCAGGTTGAAGAGAGTGGGGAGAGGATGCTGCCTTGGGGGACGCCTCTTCTTGGGGGTACGGCTTGGAGAGGGTGTGGCCAATACGAACTTGGAACTGCCTGGGTGAGAGGAAGTTTTGAATAAAGATGGGGAGGTGGCCTCTGAGGCCAATGGTGTGAAGTTTCCGGTAATGCCGATTTCCAAGTAGTGTCGAAAGCTTTCTCGAGGTCAAAAAAATATGGCAATGAGGTGTTCCTTTTTGCAAAGGATTCCCGGATAGCGGTGTCGAAATGCGTAATTAACTGGTCTAGGGTATTGCGACGTTTTTGGAAGCCGCTTTGGTGAGGAGAGAGGATTCTGTTGGTCTCGAGGAACCAGTTTAGTCTCTGATTAATGATCTTTTCCATAATTTTACAGAGACAGCAAGTAAGGGCGATGGGTCGGTAGCTGGTGGTGTCGGTGCTATCCTTCCCGGTTTAAGGACGGGGATGACAATAGCTGTCCTCCAGATAGGGGAAAGGAGTGTGAGGACCAAATGTGGTTGAAGATGGTGAGTAGGGTAGTGGTGGTTTTGATGGGGAGGTGTTTCAGAAACTGATAGGGGATGTTATCTGGGCCCTTGAGGTGCAGCCAGCGTCGCTGATGGCTTGGTTTAATTCAGAAAGGGTGAGAGGGGTGTTGTAGCTTTCAGAGTTGTCAGAGGGAAAAGTGATTCTCCGGCTTCATCGCAAGCTTTTTGATTTTGAAAGCATTGGAGTAGTTGGTCGAGGCCGAGATGTTGCTGAAAGAGGCGCGAGGTGGTCAACGATGTCTTTTTTTATGGTGAGAAGGTCTCCATTCCAAGAGAGATGGGAGATGGAAGATTTGCCTACTCTGCCGTGGAAGCTGTTAACCATTCTCCAAATCTTCTTAGTGGGGGTGTTGGTGGTGAGAGAAGAGATAAAGTTGTTCCAAGTGTTGGTTTTACTGTCCATGATAGTGCGCCTGGCCTTGGCACGGCTGATGCGAAAAGAGGTTAAGGTTATGGGTGGTCGGGTTAGTTTTAAAGTTCCTGAGGGCTCTTTTCTGTTCTTGATGGCGGTTTTGCAGTCATCTGAGAACCAGGGGTTGGGGGATGATTTGGGGGTTTGGAGGTTTTGGGAATTGAGCAGGTGGCGATGTTGATAAGGATATTACTGAAGTTAGACATGGGATCCTCATCCTCGAGAAGATGGGGGGGGAGAGGTGTGAGTCACAGAGGGTTTCAAAAAGGGACCAGTCAGCCTTGTCGAGGTTCCAGTTGGGGTGTGCTCAGTGGGGATTTGAAGATTGGAGTGTATAAGAAGAGGGTAATGATCACTACCACAGAGGTCAGCAGTGACTCTCCAACTAAAGTCAGGGAGGAGGTTAGGGAACAGATAGACAGGTCAATACAGGTGAGAGAGCCTGTGGCAGGATGAAGGTAGGTCGGGAGTTAGTGTTCAGTAAGGACAGGCTGTGCTGACGGAGAGCGTTTTCGATGAACTTGCCTCTAGGGGTGGTGGTATTAGAGCCCCACAGAGGGTTGTGAGCGTTGAAGTCACCAAGAAGGATGAAGGGGGTGGGAAGCTGAGAGATGAGGTTGTTAAGGCTGGTTGGTTTAATGTTGGTGTTGGGAGGGAGATAGATATTGCAGAGAGTGAAAGTTTTGTGGAGGGAGATAGAAATACAGATGGCCTGAAGGTCGGTGTGCACACGAACAGGGCTGTGTGGGATATCGTGTCTAACGAGAATGGAGACGCCACCACAGGCCCTGTCAGCATCCACTTGATGTTTGTGATAGCAAGCAAAGTTGTTAAGGGAGTAATGGTCGGTGGTTTTCAAGAAAGTTTCTTGTAGGCAGAAGACGACCGGGTTGAATGTGGAGGCCAGAAGGTCGATTTCTTCAGAATTGGCCTTAAGGCTCCTAATGTTCCATTGTATGATGTTGTGGGTGTTATTGTAATTGATTGTGGTGTATGCCATAAAGGAGGCGGGAGGTTATCTGGAGGAAGATCTGCTGGGTCTGAGTTCGCTTGTTTTTTCTTTGGATTTGTTTCTTTGGGAGCGATTGTTTTTGAAAATTGGACGAGAAGTATGATCGTGTGTTCGTAATCGAACAATCCATACTCTCTTCAGTGTGGGTTTGGGAGGTGGGTTGTTTGTTGATTGGTTGTTTGTTGATAGGTTGTTTGTTGATTGGTTGTTTTTTGTTGGTTGTTTGCTGGTTGATTTGTTGGTTTGTTGGTTGTTTGCTTGGCTGGTTTTAGCTTGATGTATGAAGGTATTAGTGGAGTTGGTGTAGGGGGCGGTAGGGGCTTTAGAGTAGGAAGGGGGGTTGAGGAGAGAAGTGGTGGTGGGAGGTGGTGTGGGTATTGGGTGTGATTGGGTTGTTGGAAATGGTGATGGGCTTAGGACTAGGTAAGAAGAGCCAGGTGAGGTCAGGTTTGGGCATGGGAGTTAGTTTTTGTTGTGTTAGTTGTGTTTGGGGGCGGAATTAGAGTTAGAGGAGACTACGTTTGAGTAGGAAGGCTTGGAGTTAAGGGAAGCGAGGAATTGTTTCCTGGCCTCAGGGTAGGTTATGTTGGGGTTAAGGGTTTTAAGTTTAGTTATTTGTTTTCCTGAAGCCAGGTGGGACAGTCTTTCGAGAAGGAGGGATGGTTTGCTGGGTGTTTACCGTCACAATTTGTGCAGAGTGGGGTTGGTGCAGGAGGTGTTGTCATGGTCCGGGGCTCAGAGTTACCACAGCGCTTGGCTGTGGCAGGAGTTTTTCCCGTGGCCATACCTCTGACAATTGTAGCAACGTAAAGGGTTAGGAATATAAGGGGCGACCTGGATTCTCAGGTAGCCGGCAATGATGTGGGAGGGGAGAGTTGGAGTTGCGAAAGTGAGAAATATGGTGTTGGTGGGAGTTTAGGCCCGCTCTCTTTAGAACGAGACGACGGGCTTCGTTACATGTTGGTTAGCTAGTTCTTCTTGGAGGTCACATCGGTCATGTACGCAAGATCGCTGGTGCGTATGACGCCTTTGCTGGAGTTTAGGAACGATGGGGGTGACTGTGATGTCGATACCAGAGTTTGTCGATACCAGAGTTGGATAGGGTTTTGGTGGAAAGGAGGGTGGTGGCTTAGGTGTCCCTGGTGCAGTGCACCAGGAGATCACCGGATCTAAGGGTAGAGACTTTGGGAGGGTACCGACAAGGCCAAAGAGGGCTTTATGGATGAGGAAAGGAGAAACTTTTTAAAGCTTTCCTGCTTGTTGGTGGCATGGATTATAAGGATTTTTGGGATTGGGGTTGCAGAATGGTCAATGATGGTAGCAGGTGGGTCACGGGTGGGGGGGGCCAAGGTCAAGGTCACTGCATAGGCGCTTTGTCATTATGAAAGAAAAAACCAAGGGCCGAGAGACCCGAGGCAGCTAGAAAAAATCATGGAACCACTATATGGGGACCGCTGTATTAGTAACGAAGGGCGTGAAAAGTCGGGACAGAACGAGGGAAAATATATAGAAAAAAAGAAAAGAAACGATCTCACCGAGGATAAAAGCCCATCCACCGAAAAGAAAATCCGAAAATGAAGTTATAAAACAAAAAGGTGCAAATTGGAGAGAAATTGGAGCGAAAATAGTTTAGGAGAATAGGAGCAGTTGTCACGTCGCTCTCGTAAGCACGGGAAGTCTTAACCGCACCACAACAACGAGGGTCAAATTGTGCCCGAGAGGTCAGATCATTTAAGAGGTAGGAAGAAAAGGAAGCAGGGGGAGAAAGAGAGAAATTCAAAAACAAAAGTCAGAAAGCTGTGATCGAGAGAGGAGTTGCATGGGTGAAATAAAAACAAAGCAGAGAGGGGGTGGAAGAGGAGAATTAAATATGGTTGTAGAGGGAAGCATGATGAAGGGAAGCGATAATTTTATCCGGAGGATTTTCCTGGAAGAACTCAGCAATGATACCACTGTTGCCTTCAATAGTGTGCATCACTACTGAAATACACTCAGCTTGGTTCTACAGATGCCATATTGAGTATTATTTCATCACACACTCCAGTTTCAGAACGGAGTGGTCAGATGATGCTGAATGCCCCAGCATAGTCAGAGCCCAAGGGCAAATCCTTGGATTGCTCCTTGCCAGAATTGAATTCAGAAAAATCAAAACTGCCACTAAATCTATGAAAAAGAAAACTGCGTTACCCCTTCACAACCCCAATTTTCATTGCAACTACAAAATGACTAGTACCAACACTCACGCTTATTTCTAAATATAGAACTAATTGTTAGAGTAACTGAACTTCTTCACATCAGTAGCCTAACACGCATCCAGCAGATGACCAACCACACACTGCCTCATAAGTAGGTCAAGTAGGAATACATCAAACCTCCGCGCTTCATTACGACTCATCTTCCTCTTTTCCTTCTTCACTTGAATCACAATTTTCAAAATTACTAAATTTGTTCTTAATTTGATTGACAAAAGCTGTTTGCCATTGTAGTGCTTTATTCCATTTAAATTGATTTCCATATTAGTCCTTAATTAGATTTCAGAGTGAGAAGTTGAATGACTGCTCTGATGATCAACATTTTTTTTTTTTTTTTTTTTTTTTGGGGACCATTCGGGATCAAAGATGATATCAAATATTAATTCACCTAATTCTTATGAAATAAGGAAACATGTTTTTACATTCTAATTCTTTACAGATCAAATCAAACCAAGGTAACCAATACTTTTCCCACTTATTAGACTTATTTTCCTTCAAGAATTTGCAATAAAAAATAATCTTTTAAACATTTGTACATTTCTGAAGGTATTTTACCATTCAATTTTGTCTGAAAAATGTAATATTTAATTAAAATTATAATAAGATTAAGTAAGTGATCTTCATCGATACCAAGTATGATTAAAGAGGCGATATCGTCATATGTGCACAATATTTAGAATTCCTTTTAAATTTTTTGATTGGTAGAAATTTTGCTGCGCGATTCGTTGTCTCATATTGCAAGGTATATAGTTATTTAAAACGCCTTAAAGGTCACCACACGAGATAGCCCTGATGCATGCGGCGATCGCAAGTAACGTTTTTTTTCTTCAACTCATGCCGTGAGTTCAAGCCCCGGTAGAATCGTTTATTTTGACTTTTTGCTTTCATCTTCTTCTTTTTTTCTCAGTAATTTTCATTCGGTGACCATCATTGCAGTATTATAATACTATAATTTCACTTTCGCTTTCTGACAAAAAAGCATTGAAAAAAACAAACAAGTTTCTCGTCACAGTAACGTAATGCGCTGTGTATGTAATTCTGCACACACAACGTACATGTACATGCTAGTGTCTGGCTGTACTGTGTGGTACAAACAGACATCGGATCGGATCTTGCCTCCACAACCGGAAGTGACGTCAAAATAAAGTATCCCCCATTTTTACCGTATTTTACGGTAAAATCGGGACGAGCCTCCCTCTTTAACTAAGACATTAATGTGGAACAAATGCTACATATCTTCATCAGTACCAAGTATGATTAAGTATAAAGACATTAATGTGGAACAAATGCTACTTTTCTTAAAAATATTGTACAAATGAATCCATAGTGGATTACCCTGTGAACAATCAAAAAATTAATGTTGCAATGACTCAACATGTGACTTGCAAAAGGAGCAAGAATTATTAGAGACAAAACCCACCTTGTATGATAATAATACATTTAATGGAAGAATGCAGTGAAGTAAGGTATACTAAAACCACTTAAGTTGAAAATTTTAAATCCAGAGATCCCTCTGGCAAGAAGGAAGAAATTCAAGAAAGGTGAAAGTTCGCTATGGAATGTAACTTCTGATTGAATAGTCCATAATTTGATTACATGGGTGTGAGATTGTTAGCAGCTTTGGGAATAATTATAGAGGGTTTTTATCGGTGGTGTTTTGATAAATGGATTAAGGTCAAGCCTCTTGCAAGGTAAATATAATGTGATTGACATGACTTAGGTATTGAAAACGCATGATTTGGGTTAATAGTATTTATATTTTAGATTTGCCACCGGAACTTTCTGGCAGCACTAAAAGTAACAAACTTTTTGACTTTCAGTATTCGCAAGTACTGGTACTTTGGTACCAGTACTTATGTGAGTACCGGTATACCCCGGTACTTTCGTGAGTACCGGTATACCCCAGTACTTACGTGAGTACCGGCATACCCCGGTACTTACGTGAGTACCGGTATACCCCGGTTCTTACGTGAGTACTAGTATACCCCGGTACTTACATAAGTACCGGTATACCGCCCAAGCCTATTTAGGATAAGAGTTTTACAAACAACCTTAAAGCAATCACCTTTTTGTTTGCTTTTCAAACATTTACATCTTGAAAGGGAAAACATGCAATCTCATTGAATATATAAGGCCTCATCACTTCTTGCAAGTGTAATTTGGCAAAATTCCTGTACCTTTGGGTCAATTCTTGCTACTTGCTTAGAACCTCTAGTTTCCCCACCATAGTAGCATGCATAGAAAAAAGGACAAGTTTCAAGTTTAAGACTCAAGCAGTGTACAGCTTACCATCACAATATGATGCCACTACCTCCAGCTTGTACCTGGTGCTGGGCGTGTTCTCCTCTAGCTTGGGGGATATATTTACAATATTGCCTTTTGTGTTGTACAGCTTGAGGATATCCAGAGGACCCGCCTCTGCAGCAGCTCGGAAAATATCTACGAAATAGAAGGATAGAAATATATAAATCTACTTGAACGAGTAAATGACTTGAACGAGTGAATGACTTGAACGAGTGAATGACTTGAACGAATGAATGACTTGAATGAGTGAATGACTCGAACGAGTGAATGACTTGAACGAGTGAATGACTTGAACGAGTGAATGACTTGAACGAGTAAATGACTTGAACGAGTGAGTGACTTGAACCACCAATCAGGTAGAGAAGAAACTAGCCATTTACAAAACTCATCCACACTTTCGGTTAAGATAACTTTTATTTTGTAACTCCCCCTTCCTCCCCGCCCTTAACTCTCGGTGGGCAAATCCTGTCTATGTTTTATAACATATAATCTCAGTAACAAAACATAATTTCTGAGTTCTTTCATTATTTCACTAAAAAGTGATAATAAGTGATGCATGGGCATATACTGTAGGCCCAGTGCCACTTAATCACAACAAACCAGCCAGCCACCTTTAGGGAGTCAGGTAGCTCAGTTAATAGAGTGAACGACTAAGATGCTGGAGGTACCGGCTTTATGCCCCGGTCAGGTCTAACCTGTTTTTTCTACAGCTATGCAGACAGATACACTGATCAACAAAACGGAAGTACATCATTTGAAACTCCTGCTCCCCCATTCAGCTGTTAAGAAAAGTGGCAATGGTTGAATGGCACTCGCCGTCCTTTGGAGGGGACTTTGGGCTGTCGGTCCCGATGGTACGCCAGTCACTCCCTACCTAGTTCTCTGAACACTATTCGAGAAGAGAAGCATGAAAACGCGGTGTTTATTTACTTCTCTGAGCTAATAAATGGATGATGCGCCGTTTGGGCAGCTCCCCCCTATTCTAGAAATCTCTGATATTTGTAAAGTGCTCTTGAATATACTTGTATAGAAAGGGCGCTATATAAAACAATTACTATACTATACCTGGCTATTTCAAGTAGGACATAGAACTGTATGACCGTTTCCTACCCATGGACCAGCAACACAGCACCACCACAATAAATCAAGTAAATTTTGCCCAAATTTAAAAGCTCTCCATCTTCCATTCATTTTGCTGGCCCTAATGTAACTCAGACATCAACAAATTGGGACATTTCAATTTCAAGTGAAATTTTGCAAATAAAGCATTTTCTTAAATAGGAGAAACTTGTTTCTCTCAAATGACAGAAACCTCGCCTCTCAAATAAGAGAAATCTCGCCTCTCTCTCTCAAATGAGAGAAACCTTGCCTCTCTCTCTCTCAAATGAGAGAAACCTCGCCTCTTAAATGAGAGAAACCTCGCCTCTCTCAAATGAGAGAAACCTCGCCTCTCAAATGAGAGAAACCTCACCTCTCTCAAATGAGAGAAACCTCGCCTCTTAAATGAGAGAAACCTCGCCTCTCTCAAATGAGAGAAACCTCGCCTCTCAAATGAGAGAAACCTCACCTCTCTCAAATGAGAGAAACCTTGCCTCTCTCAAATGAGGGAAACCTCGCCTCTCTCAAATGAGAGAAACCTCGCCTCTCTCAAATGAGAGAAACCTCGCCTCTCTCAAATGAGAGAAATCTCGCCTCTCAAATGAGAGGAACCTTGCCTCTCAAATGAGAGAAACCTCGCCTCTCTTAAATGAGAGGAACCTTGCCTCTCTCAAATGAGAGAAACCTCGCCTCTCAAATGAGAGAAACCTTGCCTCTCAAATGAGAGAAACCTCGCCTCTCAAATGAGAGAAACCTCGCCTCTCAAATGAAAGAAACCTTGCCTCTCTCAAATGAGAAAAACCTCGCCTTTCTCAAATAAGAGAAACCTCGCCTCTCAAATGAGAGAAATCTCGCCTCTCAAATGAGAGAAACCTTGCCTCTTAAATGAGAGAAACCTTGCCTCTCAAATGAGAGAAACCTCCCCTCTCCTAAATGAGAGGAACCTTGCCTCTCTCAAATAAGAGAAACTTCGCCTCTCTCAAATGAGAGAAACCTCGCCTCTTAAATGAGAGAAACCTCGCCTCTCTCAAATGAGAGAAACCTCGCCTCTCTCAAATGAGAGAAACCTCGCCTCTCAAATGAGAGAAACCTCACCTCTCTCAAATGAGAGAAACCTTGCCTCTCTCAAATGAGGGAAACCTCGCCTCTCTCAAATGAGAGAAACCTCGCCTCTCTCAAATGAGAGAAACCTCGCCTCTCTCAAATGAGAGAAACCTCGCCTCTCAAATGAGAGAAACCTTGCCTCTCTCAAATGAGAGAAACCTCGCCTCTCTCAAATAAGAGAAACCTCACCTCTCTCAAATGAGAGAAACCTCGCCTCTCAAATGAGAGAAACCTTGCCTCTCAAATGAGAGAAACCTTGCCTCTCAAATGAGAGAAACCTTGCCTCTCAAATGAAAGAAACCTTGCCTCTCTCAAATGAGAGAAACCTCGCCTCTCTCAAATAAGAGAAACCTCACCTCTCAAATGAGAGAAACCTCGCCTCTCAAATGAGAGAAACCTTGCCTCTCAAATGAGAGAAACCTCCCCTCTCTCAAATGAGAGAAACCTCCCCTCTCTTAAGTAGGAGAAACCTCGCCTCTCTTTAATGAGAAAAACCTAACCTCTCAAATGAGAGAAACCTTGCCTCTCTCAAATGAGAAAAACCTCACCTCTCTCAAATGAGAGAAACCTAGCCTCTCTCAAATGAGAGAAACCTCACCTCTCAAATGAGAGAAACCTCACCTCTCAAATGTGAGAAACCTCGCCTCTCTCAAATGAGAAAAACCTCGCCTCTTAAATGAGAGAAACCTCGCCTCTCAAATGAGAGAAACCTTGCCTCTCAAATGAGAGAAACCTTGCCTCTCAAATGAGAGAAACCTTGCCTCTCAAATGAAAGAAACCTTGCCTCTCTCAAATGAGAGAAACCTCGCCTCTCTCAAATAAGAGAAACCTCACCTCTCAAATGAGAGAAACCTCGCCTCAAATGAGAGAAACCTTGCCTCTCAAATGAGAGAAACCTCCCCTCTCAAATGAGAGAAACCTCCCTCTCTTAAGTAGGAGAAACCTCGCCTCTCTTTAATGAGAAAAACCTAACCTCTCAAATGAGAGAAACCTTGCCTCTCTCAAATGAGAAAAACCTCACCTCTCAAATGAGAGAAACCTAGCCTCTCTCAAATGAGAGAAACCTCACCTCTCAAATGAGAGAAACCTCACCTCTCAAATGTGAGAAACCTCGCCTCTCTCAAATGAGAAAAACCTCGCCTCTTAAATGAGAGAAACCTCGCCTCTCAAATGAGAAAATCCTCGCCTCTTAAATGAGAGAAACCTCGCCGCTCTCAAATAAGAAAAACCTCGCCTCTCTCAGATAAGAGAAACCTCGCCTCTCTCAAATAAGAGAAACCTCGCCTCTCTCAAATAAGAGAAACCTTGCCTCTCTTAAATGAGAAAAACCTCGCCTCACTCAAATAATCTTCATTATAAAACAGCCATGAAAACTTTATGCATGTAACTTGTTAAACATTTGTGCTGTCTGACAAGATTTAGTCAAATTAAGAAATCTTGACTAAAAACACAGAGTGATTGAAACCTATTCTGAAAGACAATGTAATCAAATTTGTCTTATACCGAGATCACAAGAGATTGCGTACTTCAAAAAATCTAGCTTTGCTCTTCAATTTTGTTTTTCTTTTCTGTAGTATAAGAAACTGCAAAATTCTGACATTCATGTTTTTAGTGCAGAAGCCCAATCCTGAGGCAAAAGCCTTGAAAAAAGGACATTTGCAAATAGTTTAGCCTTCACTGATGACAAGAGCAAACTGAAATTGACACAAATGAAAGTAAATTGCATAACTAACCTCATCCACACAAACAATTTTTCATTCTTTTTCAAATTGAATGTCAAAAGAGGAACACTGCAGTATACCTGAATTTTGAAGCCAGACAGAGAATTTGCTTGCCTTCAGGAAAAGTATAAAACTGACATATGGCCAATTGTGTTCTAACTTCACAATACATACATGTGGATAAAAGAGCATAATGTGCTTAAATGATAAACGTGGCTTCCATTATGAAAGTAAAAAGGTCCACAGAAATAAGTTATTTAAACTGGAGTAACAACAATACACGAAAAGAAGGTTCCAAATTATATACTTTTTTGGCACATTAATCAATTCTAAATATTTTTTTGCATTTGTTTTAGTTTTTCGGTTTCTATGAATGGATTACATACTGTATCAGTGGGATATCAATTTAATTTTCAAGAATATCTGATATTGGCAAACCCTTGAATTCAGATAGCAGTCCTTTGTGAAATCTCTCTTTACGGAAGGGCACCTGGGAAACAAAGATGTTCGTAATGTACTCACACATTGGAGAGGCCATGTTTTGAGATTCTTTGATACCTTCACAAATGTATTAAACAGATAGACTTTACTTTCCTCTTCAAACTATTTGGCATTTAGTCAACTAGATAGAAACCCATTTTCCGCACTTTTACAACATTTTTACTCTGAATGAATTCAGATCTACTTCAAACCAGATATATTATACTGCATGAAGTCTCAGCTACTTCAAA
>JAIGNY010002454.1:2500-7500 GCA_020152595.1 Chiridota heheva | reverse complement strand
ATACATTAAATTTCCCAAAATAGGAATTTTCCGAAATTTTTAGTTTTTTGAAAAGGATAACTTTCCAAAAAATGAAATTTTTTGGACAAAAGGGGAAAATTTTCCCCCCAAAAAGTTTTTAAGAAAATCTGTACTTTCTAAGCATTTTGTTTAAAATTTTACCTTTGGTTATTAAGTCATGAGCATTATAAATAAAAATTGATTTTCCAAAAAAAATAGTGTTTGTTTTTCGAAAATTTATATTTTTTCCAACAAACTGTAAATTTTTCCCGGGACAGTTTTAAAAAAAAGTTTTTAAAAATTTGAACCGGAAAAAGTGAAAAATTACCTAAAAAAACTGTTCGTTTTCTTGGAAAATTTGGGGAAAATTATTCAGGGAAATTTGGGATGAATGGATCACATTTTCCCAAGAATAGGCTCCATGGTTGTCCCTAAGAAATTTCTTTTAAAGTTATGTTTTGGGCTATTTTTTCCCCGATCTTCAAAAAAAGCAAAAAAAAACTGCATAAAACCCTCAAAGCAGAAACCAAAATGGTAAAGGGACCCCTCCCCCCTTCTCCCCCCCTTTTGGAAAATTTAGGGACCCGCACCTGTTTTTTCCCCATTTTTGGGCAAAATTCTCAATCATCATCATTAAAAAAAAGATTTTTAAATTAGGGGAAAACACTTTTTAAACATGTTTTTTGCTGAATTCAAAAGCCCTTTCTGCATCCAATGACAGAAATGTAATTATTTGCAATTTTTCCCCAGAAATCATTTTACAAGAAGTTTTGGGGGGGGAAAAGAAAGAGGGGGACAAACCCCGGGGCAATGGGGAGGAAAAATGGTTATCAACTAAAAAAAATAGTTCGCCCCGGGGACAGTGTTTTGCCCCCGGACGAGAGCGTTTACGTAAATATTTGCCTAAAAATTTGAAATTTTAAAAACCCAAATTTCATCCCATTTGATCCCCCACCCCGGATGGGGATTTTTTAACAGACATTTTCCCCAATTTTTTCCCGACCCCCCGCCCCCAGCAAATATAACCCTTTTTAAATTTTTTGCTAAGGTTTTTGTTTATGGCCAAAAAAGTTATGTAATTTCAAGGGAAAAGTGAGGAACATATCACCATCAATGATAAATAAATGAAATCGGGCTGCCGGGGGGGACAAGTGAGTTATGCCCTTCATTTTTTTGGACATGAAAAATGATATTTGGGGGACATGGAAACTTTTTCCAAAAGGGAACAACTGACACGTATACACAACCCCCTCAAAGACTAAAACCCTTAAAAAGAATTTTTTTTACTCAGAGGCCCTTTCCCCTTTTTTGTTCCGAAAATGTCAGTAGAAAAAATGAGATGTAGATGTAGCGAGGTGATTTTTAAATACCACTTTTTTCTTTAAGATTAAAAATGTTACTTCATGAACCCATTTGGAGAAAAAAGATTTGAAACCAAACAATGAATCTTTTCAACCCTTGGGCCAAAGGGGTTAGCGGGTTTTAAATTTTTTTTTTATGCGGCCTCCGTTGTTTTGGGAAAAACCCAAATAAAAGGGGAAAATCCACATCAAAAAATTTCCCTTTCAATAGTCCCCAACATGATCCGGGGGTAAAAGGTCATGTATTGTTTTTTCCCACCCATGCAAAATACTGACATAGCAGCAAGAAGAGTTTTTGGCCAACATGCCAAGGGAAAAGGACGCCCGAAACAATCTGGTGCCCAAAATTCTGCTTCCCTATTAGTCAATATTTTACTTGAATATTTTAAAAATTTTTCTTAATTTGCCTTATTTTTGGGGCCAGGAATATTAAAAAACAAAAAAAGGGGATTGACTTTTTTTTCCAAACATGCCAAGTTTTACACTTACATGTCATTAAAATTAAATATTTTGTCAAAAAGCTTTAGTTTTAGAGGTCCTTTACCGGGTAATTTTCCCAAAAAATTTCCAAGCAAAAAAGGCCTGTATATGCATCACCAGAAAATATTAAAGGAAGGGGGGAAAGGGAAAAAAGGGGGGGGTTCAAATTAAATTTATAAGCAACGGAGGTTAATTTTAAGTGGGGGGGAAAGGTCTATAAACCTTTTGGGAAAAATGGAAAAAAGGGCCCTATTTTACCCAGGAAAAAAATTTTAGTGCATTGCAAACACGATAAGTTTCACCCTTTTTTTTAGACGGGATGGCATTGTAGATACCGGGAGAGTGAATTATCTGATATTTCAAGGTTTGTCCCGGGAAATTTTAAACCCCCTTTGGAAAAAAGGCGCAAAGCTCTGTTAAAGGGGAAAAATTACCGGGAAACTCAGCGAAACCGTCTTTCCAGGTCAAATTTTTTCCCTCTTAAAACTTATAAGTTTAGTACTGAATTTTTTGGTTTTTTCAAAGACGTGGCATATAACATGGGAGGGAAAGGGGAAATTTTCCGGGAGGAAAAATACAACCCGGTTTAACCATAGGGGCCCTTTTTGTTATAGCGATATGGGGGGAAAAAGATTTGCACTTTTGGGAAATTACTGGGTTAGCGCAGAGCCAAAATTTGTTTTTGAAACCATGATAAAAGGTTTAAATCCGGGGTCTTTTTATCCCAAAAAAAGGAAAGATTTTTTTGGGAGGGTTTTCTGGAAAAAAATGTTCTATTATCTTTTGGGTGGGTTAATTTCAAAAAATGGTTACCGGAGGTTTTGGGGTGGAAGTCAAAAAAAAATACCTCATTTGATAACACTATTTTCAGTATTGCTGCATGGTAAAAAAAGTTCCCCCCAAATTTTTTTTCTGAAGAGATTTTAAAAAAATTCTTTTAAATTTAATGTCATGACATATTCTTTTTTTATCTGTTCAACCTACTAAAATTTTCAAGTCTTAGACTTGTTCCCTTTGTAAATGGGGCCCATCAAATTTTTTTTTAGGGCCCCTTTTCTGAGAGCACCAATTTTTTGGTTGGATTAATACCTGATTAGTTCCGGGACCGAGAGCCCAGGACGAAGTCGGGGGAAATTTTTTTTTGTTATGGTTTTTCTGCATCGAGCAAATGATTTGCAAATAATCGATACTTGCCCAATTTTTAAGCTGGCGATCCCCGGGGGGAGCATGTTCCCAAAAAGTTGTTGGTGGACGAAATATACTTTCGCCCCCTCCCCCCCCAACCCCTTTAAAAAAGAAAAACTTTTATAAAGGGCCCATAAAATTTTGGGCCTGTTTTGTCATTTGACCGTTTAGTAACCCATCATTTTAAAGCCTGTAAACCCAAAAGGATAACCATGGCCCAACGGAGTGGGGAGATAAGGGGGGTGCGTGCCCATTTCGGCATAACAGCCCCACACTATATTTTTTCTACGGGGCCCACTACGGACCCTTAGGGGCCGCCCGGGGCTACCTTTGTTTGGGCCACCCCAACCCCCTGGGTTAGCTTTCTGTTTTGGGAAACATATGACATACACTTTTTAAATAAAGATGATAGATAAAAATACAAATTTAACCAGCAAGAAAATATAGAATAATTTGGGGGGGAACCAGGGGGGAAACCTTTTTACTAAATAGTAAGTGTTTAAAAGTTTTAAAGATGTCCAATGTTTTGATGGTTTAAAAAAGATAAAAAACGTTTGAAAAGAAGATAAAAAAATTTTAAAAAAAATCCATATGTAAACTCAAGAGCATATTTGTTCCCAAAGGGGAAAAAAAGGGGGGTTTTACGGGAAAATTGCTTTTATATAAAGAAGCCTCATTTTTTTTTGGGGAAAAATAAGCAAAATTGTTTTCTTGATATATAAGGTTCCCCTTTTTTATGGAGAGGGGGGTAAAATTCCGGGCACCCAAAAAAAAATCATTAGAGGGGCATATCTGCCCAGGGCCAGTTAGGGGCCAGGGGGGATGGATACCCCCAAGATTTAATATTTCTGATGGCCCATGGTTTTAAAAAGATGGAAAAATGAAAATAACCCTTTTTTGGGGAAACATAAGGGGCATATTCGTCATATAAAAAAAAATTGGGGAAAAAATCCTTGGAGTGGAGGGGTCCAAAAATGGATACTCTGATGATTCGGGAACCTTTGAAGCCCTGATGTAAAAAGGCTTTAAAAAGATGGAAAAAGCAGAACTGTCATCCTTTTTTTTTTTTTTTTTTTTGGGAAATAAGCTGCATATTCGTCACCCACAAAATTTAAAAAGGAATACCGGGTGGGGAAAAAGAAGGCCCCCCCAGGGGGAGTTTTTTAAGTTTAATTTTTCATTATTTTAATCCTTTTAATGGTTTTAAATAATGGGAAAATTTAAAATGAAGATAAAAGATTAAAGATTGCATATTCATATTGAAGGGTGGGGAAACAAAACTTTTGTAATTTATACACAGAAAATTTAAATGACATTAAAGAAGAATGAAGTTATTTGAAAACAATTATAAAGAAAAAAATTGACTTTTTTTCAAAAACTGGTTGATGATGTCATATTTAAAAGGGGAGTATGAAGAAAATGGCCAAAACCCATGTACAAAATTATTTTAGAAGAAAACAATGCTTTTAAATTTAAATTTGGGGAAAAAAATCTGTTAGATTGCTTTTGAAAATCTAAAAATTTGGGAATAACACAATTTTTACAGGTTTATTATACAGGTAAATTTTAATTTCAAGTTTCTTTCCGGAGGGTAATAAATTTTTCATGTTCATTGACTTTTTTAAATTTTTCATCAAGAAAAAAAACCTTTTTTTTTTAATTTAAGAATTAATTATATTTTGGTTTTAAATTTAAAAACATTGGGAAAAAATTTTTAGGGCCTTTTTGGGATCCAAAAAAAAACAAATTTCCAATTTTTCAAATCTTTTCTCACCAAGCGATTGAAGGAGATCAATAATGGTCACTTTTTAACTTGAGGCCTAAAACATTTTCCCCACAACCCTGTTCCAAATTTTGGAGTTTCAAAAATTTTAAAATCCCGGGAAATTTTTTATGATATATTCTTTTAAAGGGCTCTTTCGTCAGGGGGGTAAAATTAGACAATATCCATATTTATTGTCAAAAATTTAACAA
>JAIGNY010002453.1:10000-15172 GCA_020152595.1 Chiridota heheva | reverse complement strand
GGAGAGGGGCTTATCCCCCTTCACTTCCACATATCAATGTAAAAACAAAGCATGGAGCTTGTGAAATTTTCCACCATGAACAGTTAGCCCTCTTTTAACCACTGTAGCAAATTTGCTACATCCACTTAACAGGTATACTATTACCATTGAAAGATTTTGTTCCATTATTAACCATCGTAGATTATTTGCTACAAAGCCTATTACCTGAAAAATAGATGGCAGCATTTAAGTTTTATATTATTCAGTTGGGATGAGGAAGACAAAATGGCCGATCTTGTTTGCTAGGAAACACGCCAAATCAAGGTAAAATTCTTTCATATTTCCTACCCTTCGTAACTCAAGTGTGACAATTTTGTATGTTTTTAGGCATCTGGAGTATCTATACCTTATAAAGGTTTGCAATTTACCCTGTGAAATAATCTTGATTTTTCACACTGGAACGTTCAATTTCATTGTAGCAAATCAGCTACATTGGTCATTGGTGTAGGCCTATGTACAGTTAGTTATAGGCCATTGCTTGTTGCATCAACATAAGATGTGTTATGGTCTGTCAATATTCTAAAAATGTCCGGTTCAAATGAACGGATCCAGTTCAGGGCACCAAACAGGATCCGGTTCATATTTTAGTCTGATGCGGTTCATTTTGAACCAGATTTGGTCAAAAATGAACAGGTTCCGGTTTGAGGGGACCTATTTTGAATTTGAACCGGATGTTTTAGAGTGAATGTTCAGTTTATACACAATGTAATGCTAAATTTTTTAGAATAGGTGTGCCAATATATAAAAATGTTTGATTTACCTAGGAACATCGACGCACCCTTCCTGGGGATCAGAATATCAGTTATACAATTATTATCAAGCGCATAATCTCGTCTCAAAGACATTTCTTCATCTCTTCATTTTCAGATGTCAAGACGTAAATCATACGATGTTCAAGATGTCCTAGACATAATAACTGGATCCGGCAGTGAATTTGAAGGCCTGTCAAGCGGTGAATCTGATGGTGATGATGGACTGTCTGATCAGGATTATGATAACAATGACGCTGCAGAATATCAAAGCAGTGATCAGGACAGCTATGATTCATCTGATGATGAGCCTCTGTCAAACTTTTCACCACCTCGAAAAATTTCGAAAAAAAGTCAAGAACAAACAGACCCCAAGTACCAATATGATAAACGAAGAGCTTTTGTCCCACCGGAAAACATTGCCTTTGTAGACGTTCCCCTGGCACCAGAGCCAAGGGAGGATTTATCACCATACAGATACTATAAAAGGTTCATTACTGATGAAATGTACCACCAGCTTGCATCAGAGACTAACATTTATGCTCATCAAAAGTCGGGATTACAAATTCAAACATCCGCCAATGAGCTTGAAATTTTTACAGGGATGTACTTCCATATGGGACTAGTAAAAATGCCAGCTGTAGGGTGCTACTGGGAAACAGATACCAGATACCCAGCTATCGCTGATATGATGTCAAGAAATCGCTTCACAAAGATTACGTCGCACTTACATATGAATGATAATTTGACAGTCACCGAGGAGGAGAAAGAGGATAGGGCATGGAAGATAAGGCCGTGGTTGAATTCTTTGAACCAAACTTTTTCTATTGTCAGCCAAAATGAGTACCAGTGTGTAGATGAAATAATGATTGCTTTCAAAGGGAGGTCTCTGATAAAACAGTATCTTCCCAAGAAACCCAAAAAATGGGGCTTCAAACTGTGGGGTAGATGTGCATCATCTGGGTTTCTACATACTTTTGATATCTATCAAGGAAGGGCACAGGTATGGGAGCGGACCTGACCATGTTGACTGTGGACTTGGTGGGAATGTTGTACTCAAACTTTGCTCTTTCGTTGCCAAAAGCACAATTTCAAAGTTTGTGCTGACAATTACTTTTCCAATTTTAAAATGGTTCATGAATTGGCAAAGAAAAGTCTTTTCTACATTGGCACAATCAACAGCAACAGGTTACATAAAGCCCCATCAAAACTGAGAAGGAATTAGCAAAGGAGGGAGGGGTGCTTTTGATTGTGTCACAGAAACAACAACGAATCTTTTCGTTTAGTGCGTTAGCGTGACAACAAGTGTGTCACTCTTATTTCATCCTATGTTGGGGCACAACCCGTTGACTCCGTAAAGAGGTATGACAGATCAAAAAAGGAACACATTAATGTTGACAGACCACATATCATTTCTGTCTACAACAAATCAATGGGTGGTGTCGATTTGCTGGACATGATGTGTTCCCTTTACAAATACCAACTGAAGAGCAAAAGGTGGTACTTATATGTATTTTATCATACCCTTACAATTGCCATGGTGAATGCATGGTTTCTCTACAAAAGAGACTGCATTGAGCTAGGTATCAGTAAGCCAATGTCCCTCAGAACTTTTCAGGCTCAAGCAGCTGCTGCACTCTGTAAGTGCGGAAAGCCAGTGCGAGGCAGACCATCACTCGACTCCCAACAAAATGTGAAGCCCATGTAAAATGTTCTAAGTGCCAGGTTCATTTATGTCTCAACAAGAACAGAAAATGTTTTACTGTATACCATGGCCTCTGAGTTTCTGTGTGGGAGAAGGTGGGCATTGACCCCCGGGTACGCCGCCTCAGAGTATTGAAACTCAATTTTTGATATAATTTGTTGCTGGAAGCCCCTGCATTAAACATGCTTCTATTGTATTGTATCATTAAACCTATGTTTAATTAAGTTATATTGTATGAATAACACCTTCGAATCAGTGTAATCTTTTATATATTGTTCCTGTATTAACCAATGTAGCAAATTTGCTACAAATAAGAAAACTGGGTCATGAAAGTCAAATTCCAAAATGGTTGAAAGTGTTGGTTTTTATCCACCATAGCAACCATTTTCCAAGTGAAAATAATTTTCACTCATTTTTTAAGATGTTTGGTCAATAGAGGGTTAAATGTTTGGACTTATTGTGTGCATCTTGAAGGGTTCGGTTTCTGAGAGATGTGATAGTTTTAGCCAATCAAAATACTTATAATCGTAATATCTCCCAGAAAGAAATAAACTAGAATAGAATATAAAATGCTTAAGTCTGGGAAAAATTTTTACATCTAATTTGCATCTGTTTGTGCTAAGTTTTATCTTTATTACTTTTATAGTGCTTGTGATCTTATTGTCTACACTAATCTTCACTTCTGTGACTGTTTTTGTAGCTTTTACTTCAAATTTCCAGTTGAGACTTTTTACACTGCCTGTTAGCATTTAACCAGTTCCACTACAATTTCTTATCTTGGATATTATGGCTTTTACCAGATCTTTTATGTTGAGTTTGAATAGTACAAGGAGATATGTGGGCAATGAGCCGTGGATGCAAACAATACGACAGCTTGGTCTACAAAGGAAAGGACTGAGGCGAGGAACAAAGGCTGGTAAAAAAGCATTCAAATCTGATCTGCATTCATACCATCGTAATCTTTCTATCACTACACAAATAACTAAACGCAACTTGGAAAAAGCCCTCAGGTACGACAGCCTTTCAAAATCATAGTACCCATAACATTTACTCCCTTTACTCCCCCGTCCCATCAGATGTCGAATCCGAACCATGTGGCATATTGCGGAATAGTTTCCCCTCGAAAGATTTATGTGCGGGATTGATCAATGCAAGGTCTATCAACAATAAAGATTTCTTACTTTATGATTTCTTGACTGAAAACCGTTTAGATGTTTTGTGCATAACAGAAACATGGATTAATTCCGAAGACGACTACGCCCGAATACAATGTTTACAATTAAATATAAATGAGTACTTTATCGATACGGCAAGTAGAGAAAAACGTGGAGGTGGTGTGGCCCTTGTTTATAGAAAGGAGTTTTCTGTGCGGAAAATATGTGAGGATGTTTTCCCATCGTTTCAGTTTGGTCACTGGGAAATTATAAAGCACACATCAAAATTTAATATCTATGTTATATACCGGCCCCCATCTGTAACTGGTGTAAGCCTTAATACATTCTTTGATGAACTTAATCGATTTATCCTGGAGCCTGCAAGTCAATTGCCCAATGTTGTCATAGTAGGTGACTTTAATATCCACGTTAATGACAATGACAGTTCATCTGCACAACATTTCATTGAATTAATGCAAGCCGTGGGATTTTCACAGGAAGTTAATACATACACACATAACCAAGGAAATATTCTTGATTTAGTCTTCGTTGAAGGAGAGTCTGAAACGAATGATAAAATTTTGAATAAATGTGATGTCGGACCTTTCTTATCGGACCACCGTTTCGTTACATTCTCTCTTAGGTTGAGAGAGCATACACGGAGAGAGAAAAAAACGTATAAAGTTCAGAAAAATTAAAGGTATTAACTTGGATGCTTTTTCTTGCGACATTGAAAATGCATTTAACATACAGCCTCTTGTATCAAACAATATCGATGAGTGTGCTTCTCAGTTCAATCGGACAATCTTATCTGTCTTAGATGATCATGCCCCTTTAATTGAAAAGGTTGTTGTTGCTCGAAAGAAAGAACCTTGCTTCACTCAAGAAACAAAAGCAAGCAGTAAGAATTGCAGAGAAAAGAAACAAAACGAGAGACAATTGAGAAACATTGAAATCAGAGAGGTCCAGGTATTCTGTTATGCTGAAACAATCAAAAGAAAGAACAATCAGTGATGCAGTTAAGGAATGTGGGCATGACTCAAAACGCCTTTATAGTTTAGCTAAATCAATCATGGAAAAGATGTACAAAACCCCTTACCTGTAGTCTTAGGAAATGATGAGGTTTTATCAGAGAAGTTTATAGAATTCTTTTACAAAAGATTACAAACATAAGAGAAGAGCTAAAGGATTCTGAGCTATTCAATCCTCCTATGAGAATGGTATCTGTCAGACTGAATGTTTTTGCTAATGTTACAGAGGATGAACTTATCAGTATTATTAATAGCATGCCATCAAAATCTTGCGACAATGATGCTTTTACCAACAAACCTTCTAAAGAATGTTTTAAGTGCAGTTATTAAACCTCTTACAAAAAAGTAGTAAATACTTCTCTTGAATGTGGTGCCTTTGCTAATGACTGGAAAAAGCCATCATTAGACCTCTTGTAAAGAAACACAATTTGGACTTGAATTTGGCCAATTATAGACCAATCAGCAATCTACCATTTATCTCCAAAGTTGTGCTG
>JAIGNY010002453.1:0-5000 GCA_020152595.1 Chiridota heheva | reverse complement strand
ATGGTAGAGGTAGGACTTAATCCGACTTTCTGAAAAGTGGTTGCCATTATCTCTTGGCCCCCGCTTCCGGCGCCACTTGCACCATAGTTTTCCATTAATAAATGACAGCACTATGGCATTCGTAATAATAAAAATGTTGGTGAACTTTTGAAAGCCCCTCCCCATCTAGATCCGTCCCTATAAGTAAGTACATTCAGGAGTTGTTTTTATATTCTTAATCTCGGCTGTCATTTTCTGTTGATTCCACATTCCTGCTCACGGCCGACACATTTCTATTCTGGTCCTTCCGGTACCGTCTGCAAAGTTTCATGACGACAAAATAACAGCAACCAATGCATATAAAGCAGCCAGCTACGATGACTGCTGGGAACGTTTTGTGGTAAAGGAACGTCACGAATATTGACTCTGAAAATAGAGACGAGAATAAAAAATATAAAAAAAAATCTACTGACATTCGTATATTTTATAAGCAAGGACGTGCTACACAAATTCCTTGGTTTACAATATTTTGGCGATGTAAACTTTAAAAACATAGGCCTATTCTAATATTGTTAAAAGCACTTGCCTAATTGCATGAAAGTAACTGCCCGAACTCGACATTATGACCCCACTCCCATTAGTCCCATTTATACACTTCCCCTTCAAAGACCTTGTATACAAACAGACAAAGGAAATTCTTGTTTTAACAGCATATGGACTTTATACAGTTGGATGTCTTTCATCAGTATAGGGCAACAATATTATGAAGGATGGGTAAACGGCAAGGAACCGGGGCCTGAAAAAATTGGCAACTTAAGGTGGGCCTGAGCACAGCTAGGAAGGGTCACCTCTCTGAGGGAGGCGCGCGAAAAAACCTAAATTTCTCTGTGATAAATGCAAAAATTGCACTGGTAAATTATGTTCCATCAAAAGTTGCTGCTAATTGGGAAACACCTTTTAGTTTAAAAGAGATTTCTTTATTTTCGGAAAGTTTTCATAATTTTCCGGAATTTTTTTCAATTTCAGGAAAATTTGGCCAGTTTTCGGGAATTTTGGCCAGTTTTCGGGAAATTTTACCAAAACATACCAATTTCACCTTCCAACCTGGCAGAAAGCATGAAACCGGGATGGTGATATCCGGTCAGAGGGCAACTTGCCCCTTCCTTCCCGGCTTCGAGTCCTACGCCTCTGCCTGAGCAATGAATTTTTGAACAATTTTCTTAGGTTTTCGGAACATTTTCTCAAATTCGGCGAGAAATTATTTTCATTTTTGGGCATTTGTTTTTGTTATTTTCAGGAAATTTTCTCTAATTATCAGGAGTTTTCTGCAATTTTAGGTAAATTTTCTAAATGTTTGGGAAAAGTTGCCAAATTTTACAAAATTTTACCTCCTAACCGGGCAGGAATCATGCAACCGGAAGGTGAAATCCTCTCGGAGGAGAGGAGAGTGGGGGACTGAGACTGCCTCCGTTGTCCCGCTTCCTACATACGCCTCTGCCCCTCCTCTCAACCAACCAATCAATTGGCCCACCAGTGAAAATTCCTTTAAGGATAGCCCTGTCTCACTATAACGCCCCAAAAAAAAAAAAAAAAAAAAGGGTTTAAGTGAGATCATTTTAGAACGACAAAGGGCTTAAAATGCACCAGTTTCCACGGGCTTTGCCAGCTGAACCCTTAGCGGGGCTTCGCCCCTGGACCCTACAAGGGGTCTTTAAGCAAGCCCTTGGAACCCACGCCGGTTCAGCAAATGCTATTTCACCCCCCCCCCCCCCCCGTCCCCATCACCCGACGGCACTGAAATGTAAGTTCGAGTTACGATGAAATACACAAGAAATCAGTCACCTTTTTCTTGCTCAATAACTTCGACAATGAATGTGCATGCTTTAATTTGATCACGACTGTCATTCCATTCGTACGTCACTTCTGTTTGTCCAATAGGAAAAGGCTGACCTGGTGAATGCGAACGACTTCAGGAGGCGCGTAGTAGTGATGTTCTAAATATGGCTCGTGCCATGTAACATTTTCTGTAAAAGCGTCCAGTTTTGCCGTAACTGTGATGTTCTCAGGGCAATGTCATATGAGTAAATCTTCATGTTTATCTGCGAAGTTAATTAGCATAGAATATGCAATTGTTAGGTTATTTTTTCGATGGTGGGCAGTGACGAACGATACAGGGGAGGGAGGGGAGGGCAGGGGGAAGATTGTCCAATGTTTTGGGGCACCAAAGATTCGGGCAAAATTATTGCCCTCTTGCACTAGAACAAAGGTGAAGGGGAAGGACGTGCCATTTGGAAAGTTTAGGGCGGATGGGGCAGGAGGTGTCCCTTTGAAAGTAAAGGCAGACCGGGTGAGGGGCCTTTTTGAAAGTTATATGAACTCATTCTAGGTCATTCCTAAAGCTTGACGTAGAAATCCACTCACTCACAAATCCTACATAGAAGATGTAGCATACATTTAGTATTAATTGACACAATTAAAACAAGTCATGGCCCCCAATAATTTTGAAAGCAATAATTTCAAGCTCAAAAGTAGGCATTTTACCTATTCACCCGATGAGCAGTTGCCAACATTGGTCCTGGGTCCCCAATATCAAACCCATATGCGGTATTTGCCTACCAGAATAAAAACAAAACTAGGAGGGGGTGGGGAAAAATCACGTTAATGTGCAAAAAACCACCATACAAAAATATACATTTGGAAAAAAGTGGGGGGCAAATGCCTCCGACTTTTTCAAAAACTGTAAAGTGCCCCTTTTTAAATGAAAAGTGCCTTTTAGTTACTGTCAGAAAAAAATGCCTTCACTTTAATTTATGCCCCCTTATCCTGAATTCCTTCCGACACCCCTGACTGAGACAGTGAGACAGCAAATTAAACTTGCTAAAAGTTTTCAAAATAAATTTGAATTACTTGAGGACACTATATGAGAGAAGTTACTTCACTTTATTTTTATTTTTCAAAATGCCTTTATATTAGGAACAGGATCTTTTTTTCTAAATTACATGGATAAATTTGAGCAGACAGTAAATCTGCCTGAATTTTTTGCGAAGGTATGTAAACAAATTTAGGCAGAACTTGCAGAAGTTTGATTTGCCCGAATTCTTTCCGAATATACAAATAATGCCTGTCAATTTGGCAGAAAATTAACTTACTTTTAACTCATTCAAACGAATAAACCTATTGGCAGACAGCAGACAAGCACCTTTTACACACAAATTCCAAATCTTTATTCCGAAAGAATGTGGTTACATTTAGAAAGTAATTTAAATTGTCAAAAAAAAATTATACAAAAACTTTATGAATAAATTTTATTCGCGAAATTAAAGTCTTTATTAGCATTATATGGAACGTGGATTTTATGAATGCTATCATGTTAAACGTAAAATGTAAAATTCGGACAAGATATTATTACTGCCCCAAAATTCGGGCAAAATATGCCCCCCTCCAATGAAATTTCCCCGCCCCTGTGGTGCATGGTGGGGGTGGGCAAAATTGTTAACAGCTATCGTCATAGTGGGGTGCCTGTATGAAGTAGACTATTGTAGGTCTTAGATAACAGGATTACACGTTATTAATCTATTAATAACGTGAGATTATTCCACGAGAGATATACAAGTTTCACGAAAGATATGCGGTTTCTCTTTTTGGAAACCTTTATCTCTCCTGAAATTAAAATATGTAGAATTAAACCAGCAGCCTATTTTGATATTTAAATATATATATATTTATATATATATATATATATATATATATATATATATATATATATATATATATATATATATATATATATATATATATATATATATATATATATATATATATATATATATATATATATATATATATATATATATATAAATATATATATATATATATATATATATATATCTATATATATATATATATATATATATATATATATATATATATATATATATATATATATATATATATATATATATATATATATATATATATATATATATATATATATATATATATATATATATATATATATATATATATATATATATATATATATATATACATATATATATATATATATATATATATATATATATATATATATATATAAATATATATATATATATATATATTTAAATATATATATATATATATGTATATTTATGTATATATATATATATATATATATATATATACAAATATATATATACACATATATATATATATATATATATATATATATATATATATATATATATATATATATATATCAGCCTATATATATATATATTTAAAACCATTTATAAATACATATAAATATATTATATATATATATATATATATATATATATATATATATATATATATATATATATATATATATATATATATATATATATATATATATATATATATTTGGTCGACATATATTTAAATATATATATATATATAACATATATATATATTTTTCACTATTGCTAAACTATTATATTTATATATATATATATATATATATATACGGCATATATATATAGAGCCATTTCAAAATTCCTTTTCTTGACAAGCGTATATCTCCGTAAATTTCCCGTGCTTGAAAATAGCACTTATGTCAACAGTTGATTTTTCCAATATTTTAAAAAAACTAGGAAGCATATCTTTATTATAAAAGTATATTCATGAATGTAAAGTATATAATCACAAAAATTGACAGGGAAAATGTATGTTTAAATATGAACAAAATTGTATAAAATGAAATTTCAAAATTTTGGGGTCTTATTTTTACTGAGCGGATACATATATGAGTTCGTGTGTAAAATACAGCACTTTGGGAAACATGTCTTCAAAACGAATTGGATTGGTCAGTTGGTTTCCAGAAGAGCATTCACAAAATACATTGTTCCTAACGCTGTATCTTTTGTAGCAAAAGCTTATCATATGCACAGAGCTATCAAACGCAAATACCAGTGCAATAGGATTTGAATTGAATTTGTTTTCCAATTGTTGAATAAGAAAATGTTACAAAATAAAACAAAACA
>JAIGNY010002452.1:0-15246 GCA_020152595.1 Chiridota heheva | reverse complement strand
CGCTCCAAGATCAACCCAAGGACGACATCTACGAGCCCTCAAGACATTCTTCCAGCCCGGTCGATGACCCGACTTTCGCGGGCGAGGGCCTCTCGCCCTCGCGTACCGCCAACAATCCGGCCATGATCCCCTTCTTCGTCGGATACGCCTGCTCGTCTGGATCCCGCGGCTCGCTTCCGCAGGCAATGGAAGTCATTCGCCATCGTCCTGCTCGCTGCCCTGGGGCTCGTTGGGATCTCAATCGCCACTTCGAGCTCCGACACATGATCCCGAGCTGGTTCATCCAAGGATGCAGGTGCTGCTGTACCCCTACAGCCGCGTTGGTGATCGCTGTTGGGCTCTTCATCGCGGTGCTGCCGCGTACATTCGGGCGGATGCCCGTCGCGGCTATTCGCTCACGGGCCTGCCACCAACCGGCCGCTTGTGCCCAGAATGCGGGCTCGATCTCCGCCCGACCGTTGCCCCCTCGTGCCGGCGTGATCTCCGGGGGCGTCGCGCGAGCGGGATGGTCTGCCCGCGTGTGCGGGTTCAACGCTCAAACGCGTCGGCGCCCGCCGGTACCACCCTTCGGGGGATGGAGCGGACGGACCTGCGCGTCGGATGTGCGGCTCAGCCGCGAGCGAAGCGCCAGGCGACACCGCACAGCAGGATCACACCCAGGCAGGCCAGCGATCAGAGCCCACCCGAGAGCCGCCCGCCCATCGTGACATCGGGCTTTGATGAGCGAGATCGAGTCCGCCTGGAGCGCTCTGCGCAATCAACTCATCCTGACCGGCCAGCCAGAGCACGCACGCCTCGAGCAGCTCCAGGTTCCCCGTCGCGACGATCCGCCCGTCCACCATTAATTCTGGGCGGCTC
Organism: Chiridota heheva; assembly: GCA_020152595.1. Classification (NCBI taxonomy): domain Eukaryota; kingdom Metazoa; phylum Echinodermata; class Holothuroidea; order Apodida; family Chiridotidae; genus Chiridota; species Chiridota heheva. The sequence goes on along the minus strand of JAIGNY010002452.1, from coordinate 14,388 downwards.
CCGCGACATCACGCAGCAGCCACCGTTCGAGCCGACCGCCACAATCCGCTGCGTTCTGCCGCTCGTCTCGTGCGCGCACGCGTGCGATGGCGGCCAGCACCAGCTCTCGCTCTCCAGGTCCCGCGTATCGCCCGGCTCCGGTTGCTCGGGCATGAGCCCGTGCTGGGTGCTGGGGTCTGCCACAGCCTGGACCACTGGCTCGCCCAGATCGAGGGCGTGTCGTCGATCGATAGCAGAGCCATCGCCCCTCGCCCAACTCCAGCGGGATCGCCCACGGCAGACGCATCTCCAGCCCGAACACCGCGTCGGCGATCGCGCTCCCTGGATCGACGCGACCGGGCGCTCATCCCCACCTGAACGCCCGCTCGCCACAGCGCGCGCTCAGCGGCGGGCGTCCGGAGCCAGGCGTGGATGCCGAATCTTTCCGGGGCGCGGTGGTTGGGTCCGCATCGCCGAAGGGTGGGAAGATCGACGGGCTGATCGAGACCAGCACGCCTCTGTCCTTCTTCGACCCAGGCGATCGACCGCCTGGCCCAGGATCTGGGCGCGTGCGAGCCCCCGGCTTCAGCCCCTGCCCGGCGCGAGCGATCGTAACTGTTCGTGCTTTCACAACCAGGTACACCGGGGACGTTCGCCCGACGGGTCCAGCGAGATGAGGTCAGGCGGATTAGGTTCGATGCTCGTCGCCCACTCGGGCAAGTCGATGCCGCTGCTGGCCCAGTCGATCGCTCATCCCGGGAAGACGCCGTCGAGCGAGAGGCCGCGGGCCCGTTCACCGTGGGTGATGATTACGATCGGGCGTACCGGGCTGGCCAGTGTTCCGATCGCGCTGCAGTGTTGAGTTCTTCGGTTCCGGCGCCAGCGTGGCCCGCAGCGGAATTCGGTGGACTCAGGTAACGCAGCCGTCGTGGTGGGCAGGATCAGATCCATCCGGTCTACAGCCGCCACACCCCGCCCGCCGGTGCGATCACGAGCAGCCTGGTTCCGCTGGAGGACCGCCGCGATGCGCGCTGTCCGGCGTTCGAGCGCCTGGAGCTAAATCGCTGAGAATCGCCAGCTCATCGCGTCGATCGCGTGTGCTCGGGCGCGGGCGTGCCTGGCTCGTGCGCGGGCGTGACGGTCTCGCCTCTCGCTGAACTGCGCCAGCTGGTCCGACAGCGCAGCCCTGCTGCTCGCCGGCGCGAGCGAGCCCCAGTGTATTGCCGATCGCCTTGGCGTCCGCCGCGAAGGCGGAGACTCGTCTGCTTGGGCGCGCAGCGTCTCGATCAGACCGCGCAGCTCGCGGGCGCCGACTCGGGATACCGCGCCTGCTGGTCGAAGAACGCGCGGTTGTTTCGCATCCCGGGCGCTACCCCCTCGAGATCTCATCGCCCCACTCCCTGGGCTCGCTGAGCGCTCAACTCGCCCGCAAGGCGGCTCGACCTCGCTCGAACGCCTCGCCCAGCAGACGGCGTTGCAACAAGATCAGCCCGCGTCGCGGCTCGTAGAGGCGGTCGCTGAGCGCCCCGGAGCTGCGCGCCCCGCCGAGCCGAGACGTCGATCTCATGGGTCAGGCGAACATGGTCCGGCGCTGGTCGATCTCTTGGCAGGGACATCGATCACCCGGTCGCCATGGCTCTTGGTGCCGCGGCAGGTCGAACGCCGCGACGATCTCGTACTCCTGTTGAGCTGGGACAGGACCCGATCTGTGCGCTCCGACAAGCGGTGGGCGCCGTGAGCGGAGGTCGAGGCGGATGTTGCGCCGAGCCGCCGAGCAGGCCCGCCAGAGCATCGCGCTGCCCGTAGCGCCAACAAAGACCACCAGCAACGTCGTGTTCCAGGCCGCCGGGCGGAGGAGTTCATCAGCCGCCACCTCCGGGTCGTGAGCGAGGCCAGCCAGCAGCACAAACCAGGAAGCGCTTGCCCGCGAGGAAGAACGCTGATGTTGCCCGTGTCAATGACACCCTTGGTCATATCGCGGACGCGCGTCTGACCCCGATGCTCACGAGCCGCCCGGGAAAGCCACTCAGGCAGGGCGCCGCCCGTCGCGACGATGCCCGAGCACCATCATCAGGATCAAGAACATCAGCGTCCCCAGGAAGGCGAGCGTTTGGCTCGACGAGCGACGAGGCGAGCAGCCCGATCGATGGGTAGAGCATCCCGACGAGCCCGGAGCGCGAGGTAGCCGGTGACATCGGCCCCAGGTCCGGCATCGGGTCGCCCACGACGACCAGCACCGCCACAAGCAGCGTCGGCGCCAACATCAGCACCAGGAACGCGACTGCGAGGTACTTGCCCCATTAATGACCCGCGTTATCGCTCACCGGAGCCGCACGCAACACCTCGATCGTCCCCGGAGCCGCAGCTCCTCGCTGAGCAGGCTGCATCGAGATCGCCGGGGCGACGGGATCAGCATCCACGACGCGCTGGCGAAGAAGTACCGCATGGTCGCTGGTTGCCCCCGGGATCAGTGTGTCCGTTCACAAAGATCACCGCGCTCAAAAATGTAAACGGAGAGCGATCACCACCCACCCCACCGGCAGGCGGGAGATCAGAGCCCACCTCACGAGACGCGATCGCCAGGGTCGCCCCTCACGCGTCCGCCCCTCATCAGGCGCCTGCGGCCTCATCCACGAGGTTCACGAACACCTCTTCGGCGGAGCGCTCAGGGACGTCAGCTCACGCACGAACAGCCCCGGCGTCTGCTGCAGCTCGCTCCGAGCCAGCTTCACGCAGATCGCCCGCCCTGGCTCGCCCCTCGACGCACAACCGGGTCCATCCTCGGTGGGCGTCGGGCTGGCGATCATCCAGGCTGATCGAAGACGACGCCCGAGACCGTCGTCAGACGCGATGCGCCCGAACGAGGCGCCGGGCGCTTGGATGGAGTTCAGGTGTGCGCGCGCGCGGCGCTCCCGCCCGCTGATCAGCTCGCCGGGCGACCCGTCGGCCTGAACCGCCCGCCGACCATCACGATCACCCGGTCGCAGGTCCGCTCGATCTCGGGCAGGATGTGCGAGCAGAGGAGCATGGTCCGGTCCTGGGCGAGCTCGCGCATCAGGCCCAGGTTTCGCGGATCTGGCTGGGGTCGAGCCCGTTGGTGGGCCTTCCGTCCAAGATCAGCACGGGCGGGTCATGGAGCATCGCCGAGGCGAGTCCTACCCGCTGGCGGTAGCCCTGAGAGCGCGCGATCCGCCTCCGGGCCATCGCCCCGACGCGGCATCGGTCGATAAGCCTTCATAGCCGCCCGTCTGCGGGCTCGGCGGTCCATGCCGAAGAGCTTTCCCGGTAGTCGAGGTAGCCTAGGGGTCATCTCGGTAGAGCGGAGCCATTCAGCAGGTACCCGATCTGGCGTCTAGCCCTGGCGTACCCCAGTCACGATATCGGCGCCTGCGATCGAAACACTGCCCGTGTCCGGGGGCAGAACACCCGTGATGATGCGGATGGTTGTTGTTTTCCGGCTCCGTTGGGTCGAGCAGGCCACGACCTGCCCGGTCGCCAGCTCGGGCTCACACCCTGGGCCGCTCGGACCCTGCCGTAGGACTTCGAGATTTCTCGGACGGATCATCTTTTGATACACGATACCAGCAGGAACCGGTTTAAGCCGATATGGAGTGCGGACACTCAGAGTTGGAATCGCATTCGCGGATTGGGCGGTCTCCCGCCAGGTCGGAGCCTAGACTGAATGAATGCTCATCGAGGGCGCCCGTCAACGATGACCCGTCCACACCCGAGGTTGGTGCTGGTGGACGGGACCGAGGCGGATGCCAGAACTCATCCGCCGATCGCTCGGCAGCGACTACCGGGTCCCGTTGCCAAAGCAGTTTCCAGACCGCTCCTGGTGCGGCCAGAAAGCCACACCGACGCTCTGGTCGGTGGACACTGAACATGCGCGCCCTTCTGCGCAAGCCTGGGCGAGGGGATCTGGCCTCGGATCTCCAGAGGGGAGGATCGCTGTGGGCGAAACGACCGCGCGCGTTCAGCCAGGAGTGCCGAGCACGGATCACCGAGTCAGTCTCACGAGATGCTGCAGGGCACCTGAGCGCGTGCCTGCGTGACAGCCGGATGTCTCGCCTTCGTCGCTCTCGTGTAGTTCGACATCACCTGGAGACCGATCGGAGCCTGGATGTCTATGTCACCCCGGTCACTGGTCGCTCCGGGCGGCGCGAGATAGACGAGTATCGCCGTCGTTGTCGGGACGTCACCGAGGCGCGTCAGACGCAGCGCGATGGACGCGATGAGCAAGGCCCGGCTACGAAGCTGGATCACGCCTGGATACCGATGAGCCGCGCTCAACCTCGTACGAACGTCTGCGCTCCTCGAAGAGTCGTCCGCACACGCGAGCTTCCGTACTTCGATCGCGCGATTTCCCATCGAGGAGCGCCCGGAAGAGCCAGATCGTCTCATCGGGTTTGCCGCGGAGATCCAGGACCCGACGGGTTAAAGAATCAGAGGGGGGGAATTTCGGGATGGTCCCCAAGAGGGGGTGAGCCATCGGGCCACGACGGGGCGCCGGGGGCGGTATCTCCCCGGGGTTGGAGCGGGCGAACAGCTCGCTGACGGGCCGCTGCCCCTCGGGGAAAACCAAAATCATGGGATCGCGGAAATTTATTCCCGATCCAACGCCTTCTCCGGCGAGGACCGCCATTTTTGGGGGGATATTCCCCCGGGGCACATCGCGCCGGCGCTGCATGCTCGATCTGCTTGTCGCCGAGCGTTCGACCACCAGCGAGGATGTCACCGGTCGATTCGCCTGGGAAATGACCCGCTGGAGGACATCGCCAGCAAAGAGTGACTGCTTCATCAGGTGGCCCAATACCCGAGACCACCCAGCACATCCCTTGAATCATGGATGATGTCGTCGATCCGCACGGATGCGCAACGTCGCGTCGGCCCCCAGACCATTCTCGGCGTCGATCGCGCCATGCTCCACCGCGAAGGACCGGCGGCTGATTGGCAAACGCATTCTCGTTGCCGACGACGCGCTGCAGATCCGCAGATCATCGGCGAGATCTCTTACCCACCGCTGACGCGTCCGCGTTTTGAGTCGGGCCAGGACGCGATCCCTCGCTTCGGGGCCATCGCCTCGGGCGAAGAAGACGATACGACCTGATCATCTCTGACATCCAGATGCCCGACCCAACGGGGGTACGAGGTGCTCCGTGCAGCGCGCCCGCAAGCACACGCCGGACGCTCCGGGTGATCTCATGACGGCTTCGTTGGTGACCTGCACCACTCGATCGTCCGTGCCAGCCAGGAAGGGCTCCAGGAGCGTCCTGTTCAAGCCTTCGAGATCGAGGCGTTCCTCGAGCAAGTCCGCAAGGCGTTGACGAGCCGAAGCGCCTGCGGAATAAACTGCGCGATCCCAGCCCCATCGCATTCGCTCCAGGGTTTTTCGGCGAGCATTCTCACGCTCGACGGGCGTAGATCACGCGCCGAGCCCATCAAGATCCCGTAGGATCTCGGCCGATCCCAGCCCGTCTTGGGTTCGAGCGATCTCCGCCGCCGCCCGCCCTCGCGTCGGCGACCTCGACGAGCAGAAACCCGCCGCCCGCAGCCGAGACGGCCCTTCCAGGATCGGGCGCCAGGGGTCCAGCCCGTCACCGCCGCCGCAGGGCGAGTTCAGGCTCGTGCTCACGCACATTCGGCTCGACACTGTCCCACCCATCGGGGATGTGGCGGCTTGCTGACAAGATAGTGGAGGCGTTCGCTGCGCGTGGCCGCGTGCTCGTCGAGGCGTCAGACAGATCCCCCGAACGAGGTCCACCCGGTCCGTCAGCGTGCTTGTCCGTGTTGGCCCGCGACCCTTTCGAGCGCTTCGGCACTGATATCAGTCATCACAACCCAGGCGCCGGGCAGATTTTCGCGAGTACTAGCCCGATCGCCTGAGCCCGTGCAGATGTCGGCGATGAGCAGCCCGTCGCCCCCGTGATGCCCGCCAAGCCGGGGGTGGCGCGTGAATGCTCGATGACGCTCGACGATCAGCTGCGTGCAGCGGCGGGATGAGCACACGCCGATCGGACGCTCAGGGCCATGCCGTAGAACACAACTTCGCCCACGAGGTACTGGATGGGCTCGTGCTCGGTGCGCCCGGAGCGACGAGCCCCGCAGCTGGTCGCGCTCCAGCGGGCTCATGGTCGATCCTGTTCCATGCAACTTGGCCTCTCACCACGAGCACATGGGCCGCAGGCATCTCGGCGCAGTCGGGGTGAGTCAATCCCCCTTCTGCGTGAACGCTTCGCCCCATCCACGCCAGCAGGCGCTGCGTCGTCCAGGCCTGAGTTGTGCCGGTTGGGGGCACCAGGCAAGTCTAACCGATTACGTCGTCTTCCAGCCGAAGTGTCAACGCCGGGTTCCGCCGCCCCGAGCCAATATCGTCACGCGGCAAGAGGGCCACTCTTGAAGGGATGAGTGTGCACGTGAATACCTGGGATGCGGTGATTTTCGTTTCCGGCTGGGATCGCCCAGTGGGTGTTCCGTGGCTGACGCTCACGTTCACCCCAGCAAGAGTCCGTTTGTATTCCTGGCGGCGGTGTTCACGGCGGCACATCTGCTCGGCGGGCGGTTGTGGTCGGCGTATGCTCGCCTGATGGCGGCGTGCATCGCCTTCCTTCATGGGTACTGGTTCCGCCATCGACACGGAATCCACTGGCGCACGGCGGAACTCGGGAGAAGTATCTACGCCTTATCGGAAAGCTGAAATGAGGTGACGGGCGCGCAGTCAGCATCGCATTCTCCTCGATATAAGGTTTATCAGCTCTCACTCCCGCTCGAACACCGTCTCCCGCCGATCACCGTCTGAATCACCTCCGTGATCCAGGACTTCCCTGGCAGGCGGGTCATGATGTCATGATCCAGCACGACGAAGTCGGCCAGCTTGCCGGGCTCGAAGCGTGCCGCGGGATTTCTCCTCGAACGACGCGTAGGCCGCCAGATGGTCATGCCTCTTGAGCGCCTCGGTCCGGGTACAATGCGCTCATTGGGAAGCCAGCCGCCGGCGGGTTCGCCCTGGTGGTTCTGGCGGGTGATGGCGCTAAAAACCGAGCAGCGGGTTGACGCTCTCGACCGGGAAGTCGCTCCGCCCGGGATCGGCACGCCCGAGTCGATCAGCCGCCCCGCCAGGCGTACGCGCGCCAGGCCTGTTCCAGCGCCGATGCGGTCCTCGACCAGCCATGTCGCTGGTGCAGTGGGTGGCTTGCATGGGAAGGGAGCACGCCGAGGGCCTCGAAGCGGGGATGTCATCGGGCGTGGAGGCTGCGTGTGCTCGATGCGAGCCGCCGCCCCTCGCGTGCAGCAGGCCCGGGTACTTCAGGTCTACGTCGGGCTGTGATGTTGGGATGGCGACTGCGTGGGCGTACTCGTAGGCGTCGAGCGCGCCAGTTGGCGGCGCCACCGATCGCGTGCGTGCAGACCTGGTAGCCGTGCTGAACAGCGTGCTTCGAGATCCGGTCGATGATGAGCGGTCCGTCACGCCGCCAGCCCGGTGTACGGCTTCCATCGTCGTCGGTCGGGCGGTCGAGGTAGCCTCGAGCAGCCAGAGCCGCGCGAGCCCATGGCGCCGTCCATATAGAGCTTGGCGGCCACAAGGTAAATCGTTTCGAGACACGGATCTCGTTCGCCTCGAAGTACGCCTCGGCCAGATTTCCGTGGATGACGCCATAAATGCGCATCTTCAGGCGCCTGTCGTCTTCCGAGGCGGGTGTAGTGTCGATCTTTGGGTCCGACGCCCATGTCGGACGCCGACGAGGCCTGCGGCCATGCGCCGCTGCTGCGCCAGCAGGATCAGCTCCTCGGGCGAGGCGAAGGTAAGCCATCGGGGATCGCCTGGGCGATGAGCCGCTCGGCGTTGTCGACAAAGACGCCGGTCGGTTCGTCCCCAACTGCGCGAGGATGCCGCCGCCGTCGGGGCTCAGTCTTGTTCGATATGCCTGCGGCGACCATCGCCGCGGTGTTGGCGAGCCCGGCGTGCCTGGTCCACGCATGAGAGCCACACGGGATGATCGGGCACGGCGTCGGACAGTCTCTTGTGCGTTGGCAGGCCTGCTCGACCAGCTCTCGTGATCCCACCCGCGCCCCGACGACCCATGTTCCATGTGGAACAGAGACCGCCCACGCACGAGATCGATCACTTCGTAGCTGGGGTGCCCGAGAGATCGATCACGCCCGCGTCGAGCTGCGAGGGCGCTCATGCGCGTGGGGCGTCGATCAGCCCCCCGGGAGGATCATCTGGCCCTGCATGTCGACAAACTCGGCACCCTCGTGCGTACGCATGACATCGCGCCGGTTGCCGATGGCGAGGATCTTGCCGTCGGAAACCGCCATCGCGTCGGCCGTGGGCAGGTCGTCTCTCGCGGTGTAAATCCGGGCGTTGATGTAGATCGTGGTTTCTTTCAAGCTGATCTCGGCGATGGCGTTGAACGAAGCATGCAACGAGGCGGGCGGCGCCAAACAGTGGGTTCATCATGCCCGCAGAGTCTACCGGGGAGTCACTTCCCGTCGTACCAGCCTGCTGATCGCTGAATCGACCTTGAGGACGTCCAGCTCCATGGCCGCTTCCATGCGCGCGACGATGAGATCCCTGGCTTGTTCGCTGACGCCCTCGGCGCCCGAAAACCAGTTCATCGTGGATCTGGAGCAGCATCCTCACGCCCTCGATCTCAGGTGGGTCGCCGTTCCGGTGGTCACCCGCGTGAGCGCCTTCCAACCGCCTGTGCAGGTCGATCATCGCGATTTGATCAGGTCGCGGCAGAGCCCTGGACGACGGGTTGATCGCCATCCGCTCGCCGAGCGACGCCGCGCGGGTTGTTCGAGTCGATGTCGAGGATCGTGGGCGGCGGCGTCCCCATCATCGTCTCGACCTGCACCAGTCTGTGCGCCTATCGACGCACTTGCAGGAACGCTGTGATCCCCGGGAATCGCCTTGTACCCATCAATGATCTCGCCGGCCTCGGTGTTGGATACCTCGGAGTCGGCGGGCGAGTCCGAACGGGGTGACGCCATAGATGATCCCGAAGTTGACCATCTTGGCGCCGAGCGTTATTCTTGCGTGACCTCGAGGGGTCCACGCTGTGGATCTGGGCCGCGACGGCGGTGTGGATGTCCTCGCCCCCGTGGAACGCGCTGGTCAGGGCCTTGTCCTTGGACAGGTGCGCGAGCAGGCGCAGCTCGATTTGCGAGTAGTCCGCGGATATAGGCACAGCGCCCTCGTCCGCGACAAATGCCGCCGGATCTTCGCAAGCCCCGACTTCTGTCCGATCCAGGATGTTCTGCAGGTTTCAGGTCGAGCTGGAGAGGCGACCGGTCGCGGCGCCGGTCTGGCTTGAAGCTCGCGTGGATCCGACCGTCGTCCTCGTGAATTTCGCCCCGCAGCGCGACGAGGTACGTGCTGACGAGCTTGGTCAGCTGGCGGTACTCCAGGATCAGGTTTCGGGATGGCGCTCTCGACCGCGGATCCTGGTCAGCTTCTCGAGCACTTCGGCGTCGGTCGAGAATCCGGTCTTGGCTTTCGAACTGGCGATGCCGAGCCCCGGCTCGGCGTCATCGACGGCATGGAACAGGATCGACGAGAGCTGCTTGGGCGAGTCTGGATCAAACCCGCGATCGCAGGATTCATACGCGGCGTCGGAGATGTTCTGCCGGAGCTGCTCATGCGCACCTGGAGCTCGTGGCGGTCGAGCCTCGACACGGATGCCGTTCCATTCCAGCTCAGCAAGAACCTCGACCAGCGGCATCTCCAGGTCGCGGAAGAGCGTGTCGAGCTTGAGATCGGTGAGCCGCGGGGCCATCTGACCTGGCGAGCTGCAGCGTCGCGTCGGCGTCCTCCGCCGCGTAGGGAGAGGCCTGGGCGAGCGGGACCTCGTTGAAGCGTTTTGGGCTTGCCCTTGCCGATGAGCCTTTGATCGAGATGTTCTGGCGCCCGGAGCAGCGCGAAAGTGAGAGTGCATCGGGCGAGTGGCTCGAACGCGAGGCGTCCACGACGTAGCTCGCGACCATCGAGTCGCCTGCGGGCGACTCGACGTCCACCGGCACGTGCCCGCGCAGCTCGGCGCCGGCGCGACGCAGCACGAGCAGGTCGTACTTGAGGTTGTGCCCCGCCTTGGTTTGGCCGGTCCTCGAGAATCGGTCGGGCCATCAAGAACGGTCTGCTGATCGAGGCGCCCTCGCCCTCCGGCCATCGCCGGGATGTACCAGGCCTCGCGGGTTCGATGCTCAGGAGACGCCGCAGAGGTCGCCCGCCGCATGGGGCGGATGTTCGTGGTTTCAGTGTCAATTGCGAGGAGCTTCGCCTCTCCTGATTGCTTTGACGACCTTGGCGAGTTGGGCTTCCGTCGTGACGCACTCATATTCCCCGTCAACCTCGCATTTCCCGCCGCTCGCGTCTCGGATCGAACAGCCCCCGAACCCTTCCCGCCCAGTCCGCGAACTCCGTGTCCCCCCGCGCCCTCCGCGTTTCCGTCTTTCCCTTTCCCCAGCATCGCCTTCACGTCGTCCTGGTACCGGTTGAAGGAGCTCGCGAGGATCGGGGATCAGCCAGGCCAAATGTTGACAGTGCCCGCGTCGTTCAGATTGAGCCGATCAGGACGTCGGGCGGAGCGTGACCAGCTCCTTGCTCAGGGGCAGCCTGTCCGGCGGCTTCGGATCCGCTCACGTCGTTTGCCCTTGTTTTCCAGTCCTTTTTCCGGTTTGTCCTCGTGGGCCTCGGCGAGCACGGCGTCGAGCGTGTCGAACTCCGCGAGCAGGGCCATGGTGAGTTTTGGCCCCGATCCCCCGACCCCCGGACGTTGTCCGCCGTGTCGCCCATGAGCGTGAGCATGTCGATGATCTGATCGGGTCGGAGACCTAGGTCCGCTGAGCGCCGCTCCTCGTCGATGACGATGTCCGTGTGGATGTCGTACATCTCGGTGGGGGCATGCGCCGCTGCCCAGGAGCTGCTTGAAATCCTTGTCGCGGAGATGATCCGGACGCGGACGTCGGGGTGCTTCGCAGAGTACGTGCTGGCGAGCGTGGCGATGACGTCGTCCGCCTCGAACCCCCCGCTGCCGATCACGGGATTCCCACTTCCTTGAGCGCGAGCGCCCGATCGACCTGCACAAAGATCGTCCGGCGGCTCCCCAGTTGGCCTTGTACCCGGGAAGAGCTGGAGCGGAAGGTGCCTCTTGTCGCCGCCGACATCGGCCGCGACGGCGACGAAGTCGGGCGGGCCCAACCTGGCCCGCCGCGGAGGAGCTGAGGAGCATGCCGACGAACCCGTAGGTCATGTTGGTGGGTTCTTTGGTGACAGGGCTGGTCATGGGCGTGCGGATGGCGTGGTAGGGCGCGGAAGAACTGGGCGTAGGCGTCGATGAGGTAGAGGTTTTCATGGGAGGAAGCAACGGAGACAGTGCGACTGGCAATGAGACACGATTTACGCCCGACTTCCCGGCCAGCTCACGGCCGAGTCCTTGCCGGTCGGTGCTCATGCAGCAGGGTCAGGCGGCGGGCATAAGCCTGGGTCTGGTCGACGTCGCGCCGACCCATCGCGGTCATGGCGACCTCGACGAATTGCCGATGCGAAGGGCTTTGTGCCCGCTGTCGGTGACCCAGGCGAAGGCTAGCGGGGATACGCCGGTGAGCGCGCGTGGCGGCGTACATCACGCCGTGTGCGATCGCCGGTCATGATCCGGGTTCGATGGCGGTCTTGAGTGGTCGCCCAGGACGCAGCCAGGAATGTTTCGCCCGTGCGTTTCGTTCTTGCCCCCGGGCGTCGCCTGGCGATGACCTCGGAGTAAGTGTTGAGCAGGTTGAGTTGGTCGTGCCGGCGCTGAGGTTGACCCACTCGCCGATCCAGCTGTCGCCCAGGTGTCCGTCGTGGGCTTGTTTGGTAGCCCTGGAAGACGCAGGCGCTGACTCTCGCCGCCGGATCTTGCAGACCCAGGGCCCTATAGCCGTATTGGGCTTGATGTTGGCGTGCTCGAAGATGGTGCAGCCGCGGCCGATGATGCACGGGCCGTTGATGACGGCGAGGGGACGGACGGTGGTGTGGGGCGATGACGATGGGCCCGTGCTCGGCGTTGAGCACCGCAGCCGCGGTACACCTGGGCTTCGGGGTCGATCACGATTCGGTAGTCGCCCAGGCACAAGACGCCGGGGAACGAGGTCGTCGGCAGGGGCGGCGTCGTTCTGATCGGGTCTCGCCCAGGAGGAGCGAGAGGTCCATCTGGATCGCTTTGTCGCGAGACACGCGGAAGTACCACGGGCGTGAGCAGGACATCGTCCTCGATCTCGATGGTGCTCAGGCCCGGTTGCCTCGGTGAGGAAGGAGCCATCCCGAGTGTGAGCGCGGCGGCGATCATGTCGCCCGTGCTCTTCTCGACGAGCACCTGCCCGGTCTCGAGATCGGCGAAGATCTGGAGTGGCAGAGCGCAGCGTCCGTTGATGGCGCGACGACCAGCTCGCCCGGTTCACCCCTCGGTGCCCTGGTTGATGGGCTCGTCGGGGTGTCGGACGCGGCTCGATGAGCGCCGGCACATAGGAGCCCGAGGATCTCCAGGTCGAGCGAGCGTGGAGCGCTCGAGGGTGGTCAGGGCGCCGGCACGGATGTCGAAGCTCGGGCGGAGGTCTGTCAACGGGCCAGCTCGCCCCGCCCGTCGTCAAACACGATCGCCCTTGGCCGCTGGGGCGAGTGTAGCGGCCGGGCGGAGGGCGATCGGGAGGGGAGGCGAGCCCGAAGCGCGCAGGCGAGGGAACGGGCGAACAACCATTGCGTGCGCATGGGCTCAGATACAGGAGGCAGGCAGCCTACGCGCCTGGCGAAGCGGGCGCCGGGGCGCGTGGGAAGCGAAGGCGGGTCCGAGGGGATGAGCACCAGCGACATCCCCAGCGGCCCTGTTTCTGTGCAGACAGAGAAGAACCGGATGCTGAGCTGGCGCCCCCGGCTCCAGACCACGGGATCGTAGAAGCTACGCACTGTGAACAGCGCGACGACACAACCCGCGACAAACGCGGCGACGATCGAGCACGACCAGTGTCACCGGGCTGCGTCCGATGACCACGCCGCGGCTGGCGATGACGAGCTGAGCCGCGAGCAGGTATCCGATGGCGCGGGCCGATGATCGTCGCGCTGCCGCTGGGCGCCAGGTCGATCGAGGACAGCAGATCAGCCGCCCAAGCCCAAGATCAGCGCCGCCCAGAGCGCGGTTCGGGCCAGCGCCAGAGGCTGATATATTAATGAGAATCGGGATGACGAAGCTTGGCGATGGAGCCGTCGCCCGGGCTGATGAGCGCGCGCAGGCCGATCTCGAGCCCAAAGGCGATCCACGCTGACGAGTGCAAAAGACGATCCAGTTCATCGGGGCCCCCCGACGGGACTGGCGCCAGCGGCGGCGATCGGTTCGGGCACACGGATAACCACTTCCGTCGCCCGAGCGCAGATCTCGCTGCGGACGGACAATCACAACCTTGCAGCGGCTGGTCGGCTGAGCGATCCACACGGACAACGCGCCCGATCATCAGCATCTGGGCGGCTCGCGGGCCAGGTCATCGCGGAGGCGGACGGCGACACCGACGTCGATTGGGGAAGGGCCGTCATCCGTCTCGACATCGCCGCGGAGAGTGCCGTCGCCCGCCGGGCGGAGCAGGCAGGCGAGCGAGCGCCCAGACCGGTCGTCGAGCATACGAGCACGGCCTTGATGGGTGGCATGGATCGGGCCGTGATCGGGCGGACATCGGAGTACGCGTTCTGGACAGAATCGACACGTCCGGTGGACAACGCCGTCGGTGACGAGCATCACCCCGGATGCCGGGGTTGACCCGGCGTACGTACGCAGCGATGAACTGGCGGAGGGGTCCGAGGAGACCCCGATGACGGACGCCGTGACGGGGCGAACGGGGATGCTGGGGTTAATCGCAGGCGCCGGGAGGCGGGTGATGTTGGCGCGGGTTCTTCAACCGTGATCTGCGCGAGCAGGTATTTCCCTCTCCCAGAGCTTCGGCCTCTTCGATGAGTTGTCGCGGTCCTCGTTGCGTCAGGTAGAACCGAGCGTCCGGGTGAGAGCCAGAGGCTCAGCTCGGTCACGGGGTGCCGCCACAGGCGAGACCGCCACGGCCACCCCACCGAGCCAGTGCCAGTCAGCAGAGCCGCGGATCTGGCAGCACGCTCGTGAGCATGAGCAGCGTCACGGCCAGCGGGGGCGAAGCGGCTGATCCTCGGTTTCCAGCAGGGGTCTGTACATGCCCCGCGTTTCGGCGAGGTCAGGAGAACGACACCCCACCAGCGCGGATGCTCCGCGAACATCAGATGTCCATGCTGTTCTCGGCGTGTTCTTCCATTCCTCGATGTTCTCCAGAAAGATGGATGTGCCGCGTGCGACGCACGTGAGCGGGTCCTCAGCCAGGACGCAGTGCAGACCCGTGTATTTCTCGAGCTGCTCGGGC